>PVJO010002746.1:77904-136888 GCA_004026905.1 Hystrix cristata | reverse complement strand
GTGTGCTCTCTATTTTTTATTTTGCTCTTTATTTTTACTCTGGGTTTCTCATATAAGAGAAACAATGTGATATTTAAGGTTTCGTGTCTGATTTATTTCACTTTACATTATGATCTCAAGGTGCATCCATCTTCCTACAAATGACTCAACTTTATCGTTCTTTATGGCAGGCTAGTACCCCACTGTGTGTAAGTACCACATTTTGTTTATCCATTCATCTGCTGATGGACATATGGGCCACTTCCAAGGTTTAGCTATTTTGAGTTGTGCTGCTATAAACATGGTATGCATGCATCACTGTGATATAATATCTTTAACTCTTTGGAGAAGATACCTGGAAGGGGAATAGATGGGTCAGATGGAATTTCTAGTTTTAGTTTTTGGAGGACTCTACATACTGGTTTCTTTAGAGGTTGTACTAGTTTACAGTCCCACCAAGAGTATAGAAGTGTTCCTTTTCTCCTGCAGCCTCTCTAGCATTTGTTATTATTTGATTTCTTGATGAAAGCCATTCTTTCTGGGGTAAGATGAAGTCTCAGTATTGTTTTAATTTGTGTTTCCCTAATGGCAAGGGAAGTTGAGCACTTTATGTATTTATTGGCCATTTTACTTCTTCTGTGAAGTGTCTATTCGTTTTGCTTGCCCATATTTTCATTGGGTCTTTTATTTTGGGGAAGTCTACTTTTTTTGAATTCTTTATATATTCTAGGTAAAAAGAACAAAGTGAGAGGCACCACAGTCCTGGACTTGAAGCTATACTACAAAGCTACGATGATAAAAATGGCATAGTACTGGCACAAAGACCGACATGAGGATCAATGGAACAGAATAGAGGGTACAGAAACAAGTCCAGGCACACGAGCTACCTTACCTCTGACAAAGGGGCCAAGACATTCACTGTAGGAAAGATGGCCTCTTTAATAAATGTGTTGGGAAAATTGGCTGTCCATATGCAGAAAATCAAATCTACACCCATATTTCTTACAATATGCTGAACTAAAATCAAAATAGATCAAATAACTAACTGTTAAACCAGAAACAAAATGGGTAAAACTCTTGAAACTATAGGCATAGGCAGGGACTTTCTGAATAGAACCTCAATTACACAAGGAAATTCTTCTGAGAATCAACAAATGGCATCATATCAAATTAAAAAGCTTCTGCACAGCAAAAGAAATAACCAACAGAATAAAGGCACAACCTACAGAATGGGAAAAAATTTTTGCCAGTGATTACTGAGCCACTACAGTTTTATGGTGGTGTTTCAAATAGTTATGGATAACTGGAACAAGTGAGATTATATTATACACTGCTTTATAATGTTTATTCGACTAACAATATGAACATCTTTTCAGGTCAAAAATTATTCATCTACATTGGTGATGGTAATTTAGTCAACTTTTTTTTCACTTTTCCCACATCTTTTATTATTTAATTTTATTTACCAAGTACATGTATTGGTACATTGTATACATACTGATCACATTCATCATAGTTAATTTGTACCTGTACATGATATATCTTGGTTTCCCCCTCTTCTTCCCCACTCCTCCCTTCCATTCCCCCCTCCCTTCCTTATTTACAGTAGCTTTATTTACATTTTTCCCCTTTTTTCCTTTCTTTTCTTTTTCTTTTCCCCCTCCTCCCTTTCTAATTCTCCTCCCTATTGACTATTATCCTTCTTTTACTATCTATTATAATTTTTTGTCCTTACTTACACTTATGGTTTCTCATATCAGAGAAATGATTCAATGTGTACTCATGTGTGCCTGATTTACTTCACTTAAGAGTATATTCTCAAGGTGCATCCATTTACCTATAAATATCTCAAGTTTATCCTTTTTTATGGAAGAGTAATACTCCATTGTATAGAAAAATCACATCTTCTTTAGCCATTCATTATAAAACAATGCTAAGATTTCATCTCACTCCAGAAAGAACGGGTATCAACAAGAAATCAACCAAGAACAAATGCTGGCAGGGCTGTGGGGAAAATGGAAACCTCCTCCACTGTTGGTGGGAATGTAGGCTGGTCCAACCATTGTGGAAATCAGTGTGGAGATTTCTCAAAAAATTGCAATTAGAGCTTCCATTTGACCCAGCTGTTCCTCTGCTTGGTATCTTCCCAGAAGAATTAAAAACATCATACCACAGCGATATATGCACAACCATGTTTATAGCAACACAGTTTGTAACAGCTATGTCTTGGAAACAACCCAAATGCCCAACAACTAATGAATAGCCAACATTTTGAGAATAACATTGCTTCTTCCATTTCCAGTGTGGCCTAATGCAGCCCGATTTCACCATTCACTGCTAAATGAAAACTGTTCGAAACAAGGTTGCTAATGGTCCCTCTTCAGTAAAAATTTGGTTTTTAGCCAGAAGTGGTGGAGCATGCCTGTAATCCCAGCACTTGGGAGGGTGAGGCAGGAAGATTGCCATGAGATTGAGGCCAACCTACGGAGAGACCCTATCTCAAAAAAAAAAAAAGTTTGTTTTTCATTTCTCTTCCTTAGAGAATCTGACACCAGCAATCACTCTTTTCCTAGCTACTCCCCTGCTCCTGCGTGTCATGACTTTGTTAGTGGGCGTCTTCTAGTCCACTCTGGCTTCTCTTGGCCAGTCTGTTCTGTGGGGTCTAGAACTTCGCCCTTCCCTGAAATGATAATCTTTTCTAGAGTTCTGATTTGAGAGCTCTTTTCCTCAAAGTCTGCTCTATCTTCGGGCTTCAAACTACCATCTCCAGCAGATTCCCCAGTATCTACAGTCTAGCCCATACACTGATTTTGTATTTCAGATTCTTATATCCGGGTGCTTACTAAAATGCATCCACTTTGAGGATAAAAAGCATTATAAAATTTAACACATTCTGCTGGGTGTGGTGGTGCACACCTTTAATCTCAGCACTTAGGAGGCCAGTTTGGGGTACATAGTGAGTCAAGGCCAGCCTGAACTACATAGTGAGACCTTGTCTCAAAAAACAAAAAACAAAACCAAACACACAAAAAATTAACATGTTCTAACTCTTAAACCTCAACTCAGGTCTGTGTCCTCTCTTGCTCCCCACAAAATGACACAACAAAGCTATCTGTCCTTTAGTTTTTTTATCTCGGCATATGGCCACATTCAGTTATTTAAATAAAAAAACCAGGAATTTAATCTCAATACAACTGAAGTCCATTAAGGCAGAAGTATTTATATTTCATTTGGTTCTGTACCCCTCTAAATGTTTTTTTTTTTCTCTCTCTCTCTCTTCCTTTGGAAGATCTACATTAGCACAGCGAAGAGATGATCATTTAGGGCTAAGAAGATAGCAATGGAATTGGAGAACATATTCAAGATTTGGTGACAGTCAGGGGTGATGATGCATGCCTATAATCCCAATATTCAGGTGCAGAGGCAGGAGGATTGCCTCAAGTTTGAAGCCAGCCTGAGATACACAGTGAGTTCAAGACCAGCCTGAACTAAATAGTGAGATCCTGTCTCACCTCCCACCACATCAAATTGGTGACAAAATAGATGTAGAGGATGAAAGAATAATTCGTTTGACAAACAGAGAGAGAGAGAAAAAACAACATTTTCCTTTAAATGAGGGAAGCAGACTGGTGTATGGTGAATATCAGTATGCTCAGAAACAATGTAAAAATGCATTAAAAAAAACTAAACAAAGGTTATACTAAACTTGATAGTGGTTGTGTTTGGTGAAACTGGCTAATTTTGCTACTGCCTAGTTCACTATGCCTTGTTTTATTTAAAGCAATTAATTTTCATAGCAGGGCCTGGTTGAAATTCAAACAGTTTAATAAATTAATTAAACTCCAATGAATCAGATGTGCATATGGTGGCTTATAATAGGTGCTTAAATTTCTTTTTGCTATGTCCAAAAATAATAGGAAATATTTTGAATACAGTTGTAGCATATAAAAGCTTTAAGTATTTTGGTTATTAACAACTTGTTCAGATATCAGATGGTGGGGGTTTTTAGTTTGTTTTTCAGATATCAGATGGTGTTTTTTAAATTTTTAATACATGGGGAGTTTTCCTCTTTGGGCTCAAAACACTAAAAATATGCTATTACTTTCTAAATAGTCTTTTATCCAAAGTAGTAGAATTGCTGAAAGATGAAGTGATTTACTCCAGGGCATGGACTTGAAACTAAATTGACCAAACCAAAAGTATAGTAAATAACAATACACCATAAATTGAATATGAAAGCTGGATTTGGGCTTTACTATGAACCATGACGTGGTTTTAAATACATGGTTCAGGTGAGGGGCACTGTTGCCTGAAGGCTAAGAGCGCAGACTTGGACATCAGTCTTTTTGCGCATGCGTTTAACTGTTTGGCCATTTAACGGTTGTAAACATTATTCCTGTAAATGAGAATATATTTTATTTTTCTCCCTTACACTCTTCCCTCCCTCTTACTCCCTTCCTCTTGTCTAACAAGAGTCTCTATACGTTCTTGTCAGCTTTTTTAGATGACACATATTAGGGAGAACATGAGATAGTCTGTCTTTGAATTTGGTTTATTTCACTCAGTGTGATGATCTCTAAATTCTTCCATTTTCTCGCAAATGACAGAATTTCATTCTGCCTTGTGGCTGGACATAACTCTATTGTGTGTAAATACCACATTTCCTTTATCCATTCGTCTGTTAATGGTTGTCTAGGCTGGTTCCCTATGTTAGCTATTGTGAATTGTGCTGTAGTAAACACAGGTACGCAGATATCCTTATAGTAATCTGACTTTAATTTATTTGGTCAAGGACTGTTATAGCTGGGTCAAATGGCAAATCTATTTTTAGTTTTTTGTTAAACACTGTTTTCTAAAAATATTCTTACTTAAAACCTATTATGAGACAAAAATTGTTACATCTTGCAAATTGTTTATTAGTGCTTGGTTGACAATGTTTTCGTTTTTCCTTGTGATGGTAACTCTTTCATTTATTTATCAAAATTGTGGTAATATATGCATACCTTAATTTTTATTTTGAGACAGGGTTTCACTAAGTTGTCCTGGCTTCAGCTTCCCACATCACAGGTGTGTGCTACCATGGCTGGCTAAAATTTTCTATTTCAACCATTTTTAAGTGTGCAGTTCAACAGCATTAAATACATTTACATTATTGTGTAGGATAATTTTTTTACAAAGTAGTTAAACACTAGTGATAAGGAGGAACCTGCAAAACACATGTAAGTTTGGTCCAGAGAGACCAGGCAGCCAAAAATATAGAAAAACTTATATTTCAAGAAGTTCATGAGTTGGGGAAGAAAAAGTTTTTGAGTATGGAATGTAAACTATGTGCACCGTAAACACTCAGGTGTATGATTTAAACTTCAAGTACTGTACAGAAGAAAGCTAATGGAAGGATTCAGTAAGACATTGACAGAATTCTAGGAAAGGATGTGGGTTGGTTGTGGTGGTCATAGCAGGAAGCTATTGATTAAGTACATTGCCTAATCAGATATAATTTTCTGGGCTATGAGGTGTCTGCTTTGAAGAAGAATGCTTTGCCGTGAGACCAAATGAGGTTCAAGTTTGAATGTGGAGCCTGGTTGTCACTTTGACATCCTACTTAAGCAATGTAGTGGAGTCGGTAAGATCATTGTCATTTCACTTCGGGTGAGTTATTTTAACTCTACACTTTTGTTCCCCTTTTCTATAAAACTGAAAAAGTAAGAGTATTGTCTTGAAAAGTTTGTACTGGGAATCAAATAATATTTATGTAGCATCTGAGAGGTGGTACAGAACACAGACCCCTTGGGTTGAATCCCTGGATCTCCCCACTTAAGGCAATTTTGGACAACTTTCCTATGTCTGTATAATAGAAGTAAGAGTACCTGCATTATAGATTTACTATGAACTTTTAATGGCTTAACATTTATCAATCACTTAGAATGTAGTTGACAATAATAATCATTCAATAAACAGTGACTAAGATTATACTTTACAACATATAGTAAATACTTAAGTTTTCACTATTTAGCTATAATAAGACAGGGACTATATTTATTCTACCATAGTTAACAGGTGCTCAATACATTTTTCCTGAACAAATAGATCATTTTCAACCAATATAATTGCATTCAATTCTTCAAGCGATATTCTAAATAGAGTATCTACATATGTATAACCAGATAGTAACTTATGTTCATTTTCATTTTATCATATGTAAACACTTCATAACACTACGCACCATCTCAATCCTGGGGTGCTCGAAAGTAGGAAGAACCCTTGAATAATCTGTTTATAGATTCTTTTAATTCTTTCAAACTGTGTTTCTTTTGAAGAGGAAAGCAAGATACTCTTTTACTGCTGAATTACAACTTGAACACTGACACCTGTCCAGTCAGTAGTGAGGCATTCTGGTGGGCGACTGCACAGAAAATAATGGACTGTACATTTCAAGAAGCTGGAAGAAAGCATTTGGAATTTCCACCCTAAAGAAATGGTGTTTATTACGTTGAATCTGATTTAAACACTACACAATGTATACATATACCGAAACATCACATGGTACTCCATTAATATGTACAACTTTAATGTTTAAATTAAATAAAATGCAAACATAAAAAATGGCATCTGAGATTTTGAACATCAAATCATAAATATGTTATTACTAGACTGCTAACAGTAAACCTTATCTCAGTATAGGTTTCCATGGTGGTTTGTGTTTCTAGTGCCTTACGCACAGAATAGTATTTTTGAGGCAGTGTGATTTTGCTGACAAAAGGTTTGCCAGACAAATAAATCAATTACAAAGACTCCTCCTTACAAACATCTCAGGCCTCATCAATAGTGGAAATGATCTTGGGGGTAACTGAAAAACTAAAATCATTATCCGCTGTTGATACAGGACAGTCTCCAAATAAACCACAAGACTATTATTGCAAGTTAAGCAATTTGCTTTCCTGTTTTCTCTGCTTGGCATAGAAACCCTGTAAATTCAACACCCATTCACATTTCTGAAGAGCGATTTATTGAAGTGCTTGGGAGAGCACTGTCTTGCTGTTTTCTCCAAGAAGTACAATGTATATTCCATTTAGATTTTATTATGGAAAGCTAGCTGGCATGAATCTTACCTCATACATTTGGAAAAGTCACATTACATTTTTTTCTTGTAAAATCTTGATTCTAACCCAGCCCTCATTCTTCCTTATTTGAGCGGTGAGGGTAGGAAATTCAGCTTCACATATCACAGGGATTTTAAGGGCCTCAGAAGACTACACTGTCCAGTCCTTGTCCTGGGAGGCTTGAGTGAGTGATAACAGCTTGTTGTTGTTGTTTGTTTTCTGGTACTTAAAATTAAACTCAGGACCTTCACACTGAGCTACATCCCCAACCCCTCTTAATTCAAGACAGGGTTTTGGTAAGTCACTGAGTTTCCGGGGTGCTCTTGAACTTGCAGTCCTCCTGCCTTGGCCTCCCAGAGTGCCGGAGTAAGTGACATGCACCACAACACCTGGCTACCAATGATAACGTTTTGAGAAACAATAATTTCAAATATAAATAGACAATTGGTTACCACATAAGTACACTTATCTTTGTCTGCAAACAATTATCTTCTATAAGAGCTATGGAAATGTATTGTTAGGGGCTGGGGGGCATAGCTCAGTGGTACAGCGCATCACGTGTAAGAGGCCCTAGTGTGTTTTTTTGGGGGGGGTACTGGGGATCAAACTCAGGGCTTCTGCAAGTGCTCTATCACTGAGCTAAATCCTTAACCCTGAGGCCCTAGGGTTTGATCCCAAGAATCACACACACACACGAAATGAGTAAACAAATAAAGCATTAAAGAGGATGAATCATATATCCATATTGCAATTAATTTATTAAAAAAAATTACAAGATGTGAATGACCGAAAAATGTAGTATACTCTACTTAGTTCATACATGAAGAGCAGGAAGAGAGTTTTAGAAAACTTAGAGGGGTTGGGGATTTAGCTCAGCGGTAGAGCGCTTGCCTAGCAAGTGCAAAGCCCTGAGTTTGATCCCAGCATTGCACACAAAAAGACTTAGAGTCCATTTTGACATATAAGAGCAAACTATGCAGCTTTTATAAATAGAAGTGCATTTAAAAGTATAAAATGATGGATGTAAGTACTGACAATGCATTAGAATGCTGAGAAAAAAAAAGTCATGAACGTTGCACTTGAAACTTGCCTGGAAGTTTCAATTTGTGCTGCAAAAGGGCCTTTGGTAAATCTGTGCTTCAAAACCCATCCTGGCATCTTATTTGCAGTCTAATGTGATTAAATTTAACCTGTAGGAAAAGCTTACCATCCTAGGGGAGTCCTTCTACTTCTCTGTCCTTCACAAGATCAACTTGAAGTTTCTCTAGCTGTTTACAAAGGCTGTTTCAGGTAGTAGTTTATAGGCATGCATTACCACGCTTGGCTCCTTTGGCTTTTTAAATTACTTTTCCCTCCTGGTTTAATGTAAAATTACAACGATGACTTCATTATTTTTAAAACAATTTATTTTTAAAGATGCCATAACAATGTTAAGGAGAAGTAGTAATTCAGATTATATTACTGCTAGCACAATAATTTTTATTACTGTACATTATCCCCTACATACTTCATTCTATTTTATATGACATAGAGCCTTAAAAATCTATTTCAAAAATAAAATTTTCACTTGTAACTAACATGACCCTTTACTCCTTCCTGTTTTCTCCTTCCCCACTGTACTTTTGCTTTTCTTGTTTTAAAAGTGAAGTAAAGCAGTTGAGTTAATTGTGACTAGTGGTATTGGTCCTGAGTTTCAGGACTGAGCTAGCAAACAACCCTAAACCCGAACTTTCTCCTTCTGTTGGCAAAATGGACAGTGTGATGCTGGCTCTCTTCTGACAGACTGCGGTCCAAGAGGTGGCACTGTAAAATATCTTCCCTTTGCAGGGCCAAATACAGATTGCTTGGTATTTTATATTCACCCTGTTGACATCCTGAGATCTGTCCTCTTTACTCTCCTTTGAATGACCCTCTGAGGGTGCAGGACAACCAAACCATTAATTCTGCTCCTGGCATTGGCCACATCCCGGTGAGGGAGAATGACCTGACCACAAGAGTATCTTGTACTGGTTCAGAGTGGATGGGGGGAAGGGTAGCAGGGGCCACTTCCTCCTTTGGTGACATCCTCTAAGAACTGCAAGAATGAAATTAGTGGTATGGTAGTGGCTAATAATATTGCCTGTTTCCAGAAAATTAAGAAAATTTAGGTGTTTGCTAAATAGACAGATAGGTTCAGTTTCTGCTAGGAGCTCAAGATGTATTTCAGGAAGCATTCTTGCCTTTTTGTCTAATTCAATGAACTCTAAACCAGATGTGGTAACACACACACATTTATCAACTGCACAACACAAAAAGGGGAAATTTAGAAGGCCCCCTAAAGAATTTTTAGTTTCTCAGCCAGATGTGGTGGTACACACCTATAAGGCCAGTATTGTGAGGCCGAGGCAGGAGGACCTTAAATTTGAGCACAGCCTGGGCAGCTTAGTAATTTACGTGAGACCTGCCTCAAAATTAAAAACAAACAAACAAATTTAGAAAGGGCT
The DNA here is from genome assembly GCA_004026905.1 of Hystrix cristata. Classification (NCBI taxonomy): domain Eukaryota; kingdom Metazoa; phylum Chordata; class Mammalia; order Rodentia; family Hystricidae; genus Hystrix; species Hystrix cristata. The sequence continues at coordinate 127,326 of PVJO010002746.1, read as the reverse complement.
TAGGATATAGTTCAATATGAAGGCCCCAGGTTCAACTGCCAATTCTACAAACAAAACCAAAAGCTTGGTGTGGTGACCAAGCCTGTAGTCCTAGCACTTAGGAAGCTGGGGCTGGAGGATTGCCACAAGTTCGAGATCAGCCTGAATTACATAGTGAGACTCTGTCTCAATGCCCACCCCCCCCCCGCCCACATATCTGTATGAGTTACATAGCACAATCTTGTATGGTCCAAACCATACTTTATTGAAGCCAGAAAATACAAAGGAATCAATGAATGAAGTCTGAACTTTTCAACAGTTCTGATAATGACTAAAACAGTTCTGATAATGACTAAATCAACTTCTGGAATCTCTAAGACTGTATCTTAATATACAAACCACACAGATGGTTACAAATCTTACACTATTACTTCAAACAATTAATAGATAAATGAGTTATCTGGGGGTCAAATTTTTTTTAATGAAATAAAGTTTTTAATGGTACTGGGGTCAGTTGGGGGTGCTTTACTATAGTTATGTCCCCAGCCCTTTAATTTTCATTTGACACAGGCTTTTGTTAAGTTGCCCGGGCTGGGCTCAAACTTCTGATCCTTCTGCCTCAGGGTCCTGTGTCACTAAGATCACAAGCATGTGCCATCACACCTGGCTTCAAAATTTATTTTCGAGAAGTTACAAGGCAGAAATCCTACTCATAATGTTGGATGCTCATAAAATCTCCAAAAAACTCAGGTTACTTTAATCTTAACTTGCTCAAATAGTCAATGTAATTCATTCCAACCATATGAGTTTTTATTATTTGATTGTGCCTACCAATTCTTCTCATTTCTAAAAACACAACAAAACCTAAGGAATAAATGAAACACCAGTTCACTGCAGCAGAAGAATATAAACACACACCATTTTGTCTCAGAAGCGGTCATTTCTTTCTATTATGGACTACAAATGTCTGATTAAAGATGGGGGTTGTGTTGGAGGGAAACTCTCAGGAGGTCTGAAAATGAAAAGCAAGTAAAAGTTTACTCTATCACTCCTTATATCAAAAATACTTGAAGGGGAAAGATTCTGTCATCTCTGAAAAATATGGAACATGTAGGATAGGCAGAAAGTGCAAACCCAAGTGGAAGGCATTTCTGTTAGATGATGGTTATCGGTAACACACTCCGTGGTTATTACAGTGGTTCTAGCATGAGGAATTAGCCCAGACTGCACCTCTTGGTCCTGGACTTCCTTCGAAAGAACCCTGGAGCACAGCCCAACTCCAGGGCTTTCTCAGGTGCTGAGAATCTCTCTAGAGAGACCCCCAACATCTGTGGCTTCGGGTCTGAATGTTCTGCGCAGTCCCGGAGCAGATTCATGCTGGTCTCTGTTACTGTGAAATGACTGAGACACTGTGTGGCAGGCTGATAGTGGCTCCCAAAGGTATGTCCGTACCCCAGTTCCCAAGCTGGTCAATGTTACATTCATTTGCGAAAATGGTCTTTGTAGGTGTGATTAGGGTCTTGAGATTATCCTAAATTACTCAGGTTTGTTCTAAATGCCGCCACAGATGTCCTTATAAAAGAGAGGAAGAGGATATCAGCCACACAGAGAAGATGTGAAGACGGAGGCGGACTGGTATGATGGCCATCATGCCAAGAAGCAGATTCTCTTCTAGAGCCTGTAGAGGGAGCCTGCCCTGGTGACACTGTTACTTTAAGGACATCAAATTTGCAATCCTGGGAAACCAATACTAATGTTTACCATTAACATTTCTTCAGATTATGATATAAATCAATGTATTATGAGAACCCAGTTAATAAGCAGTCAATCTCTTTAACATTTTGGGTAAAGTACTAAAACGCCATTGAAAAAATGAGAGAAAAAATGTTTACATTACTGGAAAGGTATATGTAGGGAAATACTGCAGACATGCATGTGAAGGCTGATTTGTGGCCTTGGTGCAGCTGAATTTGAACAGAAGTTTGGCTCTGAAACACTTAGTTGCTATACAGACACACACGGACGTGGTACTAACTAGATCTTATTTTCCAAATTGTCTTATCCTTAGATTAGTAGCCAATTCCCCATCAATAGGTACATAAAAAGGCATTAATTGTGACATGCTTACAGAATGAAATGACTGCTGGTTATAGCATAAGTAGACAGGAACAACAGCACCTTGCTCTTTGCCATCAGGATGCAACATTCTTTATTACTGCACAGCTCTTTGCCTTCTTATTTGCCTCTTTCTTATAGTAGCAATCTTTTGCAATCATTGGATGGCAATTCTTCTTCTCAAGCCATCTTATACCAGGTTTTCCTATTTGTTTCCTTCACATTTAATTCTTAGGAAAATAATTTCATTCACACTCATGGTTTCAGTTGTCTCCTGTCAAATCACTAACTCTTAGGGAAGAGCAACTGTTCACATTTGGCTATCTACAGAAGATAACCATTAAAATATTTTACTTAAAGCTGGGAGAGGTGGTGCACACCTATAATCCTAATATTCTGGGGAGCTGAGGCAGGAGTATCACAAGTTCAAACTCAGCCTCAGCAACTTGTCTCAAATAGGGTGGGGAAGAAGCTCGGGATGTAGCTCTGTACCTGTGTGAAGGTCCTTCTTTGAATCTGCAGCAACACACGAGCGCACACACGCAGGCGCGCGCACACACACACACACACACACACACACACACAATTTAATATAAGCTTCATCCTACCAAAAAGTTTTCTTTATGCCCACAAAAGCCACAAGACCTTGCTGGGCTATTTTATCTTTATGGGTGCCCAATCCGTCAGTTCTGCTACTATTATCTGGTATCTCATTCTTCAGCCGCTCTCCCCCAATCTAAGCTATTGACCAATTCTCCAAGTTACTTCTTTGCAGTTTCTTGGATTTCCCCTCACCACAGATACAGCCCTGACCACTTCATGCTTACTGACGAAAGAGCCTATAGTATGGACTGGGTAAATGCTAACTCTACCATTTTATACCTTCCTTGGCTACTTTTCACACAGCTGTAAAACTTGTTAGTTTAATTCCTCCCATTTAGTACAGTAGAGGGCTCCCTGGTAACAAACCAATCTACTTGAGACCCATCTGATTGTACTCCATTTCCAGGATGCAAAGATACTTATTCTTTCTGCCAGCCATGTAGTTCTCCATCACTTGTTGATTTGCTCATGGAATCTATTAATTAACACTGACCTGTTAATGGTCAACTAAATCTGGTAGGAATATAAATCAAATAGTTTATTAATTGACTGTGTTTTTGAGACAGGGCTGTTGGTCTCAAACTTGTCATCCTCCTGCCTCGACCTCCCAAGGGCTGGGATTACAAGAGTGGGCCATGATACTCCAGCTTTAGTTCCTGTATTTTAAAGGAAACAGTACAATTTCTAGTACCAGTCACTTGTTTTAATATGGATAATAGAGCATGGACTATATTTAGATATGATTTATTAGATTTGATAGTGTTTAATTGATCCTTCCCACCAATGATTTATTAAACAACTTGCCAGCAGAGACTAGGTTTTTTATAGCATTTACTCCATCCTACTTCCCTCTGCCCAAGCCTGACACATCATACATTAAAAAAATTGACAGTAATAGTTTCCTTTTCTGAAATTAGTGCTCACAGTGGACACAACTACCACATTATAAATAGGAATCTGAATGGGTAATACTAGCAGATGATAAAAACATGAAAGGCTTTTGATCTCTGCCTATTTAAAAACTGCTCTAATCTAACTTAAGAAAACATATTCTTTACATAAAAATCCTGTTAAGATGTCTAGTTTTTCAGGAAAAGCCCCACAATCTGAGCCAAACACCGAAACTGGTACGACTATCTCATTTTGTTACTCTAAGAAAATCAAGTTAAAATAGGTTCAAAATAAAACCAAACACTAACAATTCTAGGACCAATGAGAACAATTAATTACTGCCTATGAGAAGTATCTTTAAAACATACAATAAATGATAGCACATTCATTACATTGTCTCAAATGGAAAGCTCTGTCAAAGTTTAATAGGCAGTTACCAATAGAGGTTGGTTCGTTTTCCTCATGTGGGCTAAACATCCCACTGTATCTCTAGCATCATAAACAGTGCTAGAGATAGCTCTCAATATTTACATATTTATTGATTCTTAGAACACACAGTATCAGGTAGACATCTTTAGTTTTGGATAAAATCTTTCTTTCTAAAGTCATTAACCTGTAGCTGGGTGTGGTGGCTGATGCCTGCAATCCCAGCACTCCAGAGGCTGAGGTAGGAGGATGGAGAGTTGAGGCCAGTCTGAGTTACCTTATCAAGTTCAAGGCTCGCCTAGACTACATAGTAACACTGTCTCAAAAAAAAAAAGACGACAAAAACCTGCAGGCCACTAAAAGGGATTTTTTAGGGAAGCAAGTTCAAAAGATGTGCATATGTGGAATACTTTTTAAAAAATTGTTTAGAAAACAGGTCCATTAAGCATTAAACACTTTTTCTTTCTTTTTGTGGTACTGGGGCTTGAATCCAGGGCCCCTAAACAGAGGTTGTATCCCCAGACTTTTTTCTTTTTTATTTTGAGAGAGTCTTGCTAAGTTTCCCAGGCTGGGCTCAAGCTTTTGGTCCTCCTACCTCAGCCTCTTGGAGTACCACGATTACAGATCCGTGTTACCATGCCCAGCTGCAATGATGAGTTTTGATTGTCTGTTCTCCCATATCTAAAGATGAGATGAAGCCAGGCATGGTGGTGCCCACCTGTAATTCCAGAACTCAAGAGGTTGAAGCAGGGGATGGCTGCAAATTCGAGGCAAGCCTGAACTGTATAGCAAGGCCTTGTCTCAAAAAACCAAAAGCAAAAGACAAAACAAAAATTTTTCTTTTTTTTCAGTATTGGGGATTGAACTCAGGGCTTTGTGCATGCTGGGTATTTGCTCCACCATTACTATATCCCCAGCCCCTTTCTAAGAACTTCATAATTTTGAGACATGATTTTACTGGGTTGCGCAGACTTCAAACTTGTGATGCTCCCACCTCAGCCTCCTAAGCAGCTAGGATTACAAGGTGTACACCAATGTGCCCAGCACCTTTCTATTCTTTAATGTTCACATGTGGTGAAGACTATATATTGATACTTAAGAAAAAAGTTAAGGCAGTTGTAGTGACACTTGTCTGTAATCCCTGTGCTCTGGGATGCCGAGGCAGGAGGAGGACTGCAAATTTAAGGCCAGCATGGGCAATTTAGTCAGACCCTATCTCAAAATTAAAAAGAAATGGAGGGGAGGGGAGACAAATAGGAGAGAAGGAAGAGGAAAGAAGCTGAACCAACATCAAAGTCAGAAGTTTTGGGGTTTTTCTTGGGGGAGGGGCGCGCTGGGGACCGAATCCAGGGCCTTTCTAGCAAGCGCTCTACCACTTGAGCTAAATCCCCTAAGTTTTTACTTTTGGAAAAATGTCAAATAGCACTCCAGTTTTCCCCTAAAATTCATTTCTCTAAGTATCCTTGGGGACATGAAAATGAACTCATACCTTTTCTAACTGCATTATTTTAGTATTATTCCATCTAAGTGCCAGCCAAGTCCATCTACATGTGATTTGAAATTAAACTGCAGTGTCTGTTTTACGTAGGAAAAAATGGTGCTTTTTGCATTAAAAAGAACTAAACATCCTCCAGGATAGCCCTGGCATTCATTTCACTCTTGAACTCCCTGAAGTAAAGGCTATCATCACCTTCATTTCATGTAGGAGGAAGCAAAGGTATCCAAGCAAGGTCACATGTTAGGGAACGGCAGAGCTAGGTTTAGTGATCCAGGAAATCTGGTTCCAGAGCCCTCATCCTTATTCACTATACTAAACGGTCCATTTTACAGTCCTAACAAATGCCTACAACTAATGTGTTTTTCCCATCAGATGAGTTCTCAACTACCGTGATTTTGCTAAGTCCTATATGCTCCAATGCAACTGGAGGATATCTGACAAGGTGTGGAAACATTTTTGGCTGTCAGATCTTGGCAGTGTGTGTGTGGGGTTACTGGCAACTAGTGGGCAGAGATTAGCTATGCTACTAAAAATTCCACAATGCACAAGGTAGTTGGTGTAATACATTATACAAAAACATCAATAATGCTGAAGTTGAGAAAACCCACAGCAGAGTATACATTCTAGGAGGAAGGGCAAGGTGTTAGTTGGCCTTAGTTTGCTGTTACCTCCTTAGCCCTGGAATAATTTTTGACACTGAAAAGTTTTACTAGCAGCATGGATATTTAGCTGTGCGCAAGAGCCTAGAACTGTTCCTGGTATACAGCTGCTGGCAATATCTATTAATGGTAACTAAATTAATGGTGATCCCCTCAATAAATTTATACAGCACAGTAAACTGAAGTGATCTTAGTGTTCCACAGTCTTACTTCCCTGGGCTTAATCTTTACCCAAATGACTATAAATAAAACCATTTCTGCCAAAATGAGTCTCTTAGTTAAGAACTTTTTTTTTTTTTTTGGAAACAACCTAAATGCCCATCAACGGCAGAATGGATAAAGAAAATGTGGTTTTTTCATACAATGGAGTACTACTCTGCCATAAAGAATGATAAGCTTGAGATATTCCTAGGTAAATGGATGCATCTTGAGACCACACTCTTAAGTGAAATAATTGGACACACATGTTTAAATACTGCATAGTTTCTCTGCTGAGAGAAACTGAAAGTGTAAATAAAGACTAAAATGTATTATATTGGGAAAGGGAAGAAAATGTCCAAATGGGAAAGGGAACAAGGGAGGGGGAATGGAACAGAGGACAACAGAAATAAGAAATGGAAGGAAAAACAGAAACAAAGCTTTTGTAAATAGGGGGGGAGGAGGGGGTGAAGGGAGGAGAATGGGAAAAAAAGAAGCAACAAGATATGTCATGTACAGGTAAAAATCGCCTATGATGAATGTTATCACTATGTACATCTAAAATGTACCATTAAAATAAACAAACAAACAAAAAACCAGGATCTCACTCTGTAGCTCAGGCTGGCTTGAACTCATAGAGATCCTCCTGTTTTAGCTTCCCAAGTGCTGAGATTATAGGCCTACCCCACCACACGTGGCAAGAACTTCTGGGAAAACATTTCTTCTTAGGGGATGGGCGGGGTTGGGGATTTAGCTTAAGTGGTAGAGCGCTTGCCCAGCAAGCAAGCACAAGGTTCTGAGTTTGACCCTCAGCACTCCCCTAAAAAAAAATTTCTTGTTTTTTATGCCTTCCAATACATAGAACTCTGTGTGTTAAATATATAGAGTAACATTTTGTCTTACAGTGAAAGCCTTTAATGTCCATTCAAATAGCATGCATTTAGGGGACGGCCACACACTTGTAAAATTACAAAGTACCACTAATCATTCCCATAGCCAATAAATATTATGAAAATTTTGAGTTAAGAACTTATGAAATTCACAGAAATGAATTATAACACATAAGACAAAGACCTATTCTCCAAACATAAAGTAGTACTTGAGTCCATGTCAAAGATTTTTATAACTGTAAAATTCTATGTACAACTTCATTCTACATCTAAAAAAATTCATAGTGTAGCATCTACCAAATATTTTCAATTCTTCCTATTTTGCCTCAAAGAGCTACTGAACATTACCTAAAGACATTTGTTCATAAGTAATATTGCTTGATTTATAAAATTCCTTTCTCAGGGAAAAGTTCAAAACTTATGTGGATATTAAAATAATAGGAAAACCCTGATATATTTCACTCATTGTTTCTATAAATGAGTCTGGTTTACCCCTTATGTTAAATTATGAAAGCACACTGTGTAAAATAACATCTATTACATTTAAAAAGGTAAACCCATATTTATTTACTAGCACTGTTAAAACAATACACAAAACACATTCAAGTGGCAAGTAATTATAATGCAAGCCCTTGCATGGCAATCCAAATTTATTGAACTACTGATGCTAAGTTATACAAAATTGCACCACTTTAATTAAGGCTTTTAGTTTACATTTGGCCACCTCAAAGTTGTTGTAACATTAGGTTGGTCAATTTAAATACTGTGGCTCCCTGTTGGATAGACACACAATCTTTACACCCAAACGTTAATGCATACAAAGCAACAAGGCATTGTTAAATAAAACAGCAATAGTTACTGCAAATTAGGCCTTGTGACCAATTACACATGATTAAAATTACTTCCCACATTCACATCCACAGTACTCGTCCACCATTTAACATCTCAACCAAAACGTTACACATGTGAAACAATCACTAACAGGCAAAAATACTAAACCTGTATATTTGGTATTGCAAATACACTTATGCATGAGCAAGCAAGGGATTCACAGTGAGAATCTACAGCTGCAGAAGCCTGAAAATGATTTACAAAAATTGTTAAATCATTAAAAAATTGTTTGAAAATATACACTTCTTGTTGTAGACCCCCACTGTACACACAACTATAAACATTGTTCCCTATGTAAACAAAAAAGGAAACATATAATAAGGAAATTTGAAAAGTCTGGACATTTCCTTCCCAACAGATATTAAAGGCAACGTCTTTAATCTAAGACATTATACTGTAAGGACTATCATATTTTAAAGACAAGATCACTGTCTCCACAGGTTTTTGAAAAATTAAAAAAACTATATAGCTGTGTTAATCAAAGCGCTTATTTTGTACAATACAATGATAATGACCTTGATTTTTTTTTTAAAAAAAATTACAATAAGCTACAAGTATCAAAGAAGCGAAGTTATCTGGAGTAGTCTATATAGGAGCTCTTTGGACTTTCTTTTATTATGCTAAAATAGTGGTGCTTTTAGGCTTTACATTATTGTACTCTCCAATACAAAGTATGGGGTGTGTTAAAGTATACAGTACACCATTTTCATACATGTACAACATTGGTGGATGAAGAAATGTCTCTTAGCAGTAATACTGGATGTAGCCTCTGGTTTTACCAGCTGCATACTCTAGGACTATTATATAAGTAAAAATCTCTCTTGTGATACTGGAAAGTGATTAGAATGTGCAAACTGATATAGTAGCTTTCATCCGCCTCTTAAAGGGTACCACCACAGGAAAGTCCATTTAAGATGTTGGTAGGTTTAACAAAGTTGGAATGCTGGCACTGTTGAATTGGGCAACAGTTCTTCAGACCTGTCAGAAGGGAGAGAAGAAATTGAAAACACTGTACTTAAGATCCAAAGGAAATAGTAAGGCACAGTTTTCAAGTGTTAGGAATAAATATACTACCAAATCTTGTTCTAGTCATTACATTCACAACAATGTACCATAATTTACAGTAAAGATACATTCTTCTTTTCATTCTACAGAGATGAGGCCTAGCTGGTGCAGTGGCTCATGCCTGTAATCCCAACACTCTGAGAGGCTGAGGCAGGAGGAGTACAAGTTTGAGCCCAACTTGGGCAATGAGATCTCGTCTCAAAAAAAAGGGCTGGGGATGTGGCCCAGTGCCAAGGCCCTGGGTTCAATCCCCAGTACAGGGGAGGGAGGGAGAGAAAGAGGGAGAGAGAGAAAGGGAGGGGAAATCTTTTCCGCTGTTTTCTTCAAAGTCAAACGAAAAACTTAGATATAAAAAGGGAAAGACCTTTGTGCAAATATCTGTGTACAGTGCTATCTTGGTTCACAATGTTTTTGGGCGGGGTGGGGGTGGGGCAGTGCAACTGATGTGGTTCGCAAACAAAAGTGTTTGGCAACATTTTGTTTCTTTGCAAACACGACTGTGGCCATCTTTTCCAAAATTGTGGAACAAATTAAGTTTGTGAACTGAGGTACCACTGTATTACCTTCTAAAGATTAAAATTTAAGTTGCCAACCTATTAGAATAGACTGATAGCAATATTAAAAAATGAGCGATCCTCTGTTTAATCTTGGAATTACACTGTAAATATAGAAAGCACACGTAACCAGGATTTATGGCTTATCAGAAAATTAAGACCTTGCTTCTATACTCATCTAATAAATGAGGAGCTGAAAAGCTGGTTCAGAGTAGACTATTTTATGATGGTCCTTCACTGCTTCACAATTGACAGTTATCTACTGTCTAATTCCATACCTATAGAGATTCTATCAACTTCAGATGTTAAAAAAAGTTGATACTATATTAAAATCACTTGTAAGGTTTCTTTTTTCTTCAGAGAAAGGTAAATTATTATTTGTGAGTAATATAAAAGAAGTAAAACCTGAGCTGAATCTGAATTTCCTACATACAAGCCTGGGCCAAAACAAGAGTTCTTTAACTTTGTTCTTCTTGGGCTCAGACTTGTTACAAGCTCCAGAAGGATTGTTAATATAGATGTGGCTGATAAATCATAAATCCTGGTTACGTGTGCTTTTTCGTAAGTGCCTAGAACTTTTGATTTTCATTCTGAGTCTGAATGAGGTTTGTAATCTAGTTTCCTAAAACCCAGAGACTGAATATAGCAAGTTGGAAAGGACAGATGGGAGTGTGTGAACTCAGACACATGTGTACTGCTAAGAATGAGCATGTGGTCAGGAATGAGAGGAGATCAGGATAAGAGGATCCATCCCTGAACAAAAAGCCTAAATGGACTGTAGAGACAAAAACTCCAAAAAAAAAAAAAAATAGACTCTAAGTTCTACAGTGGTATCGGGCCATTTAACAGAGGAGGAGGCAGAATCACAAATTTCAAAAGTTCCCAAGGTTGAGGGCACAGCAAAACAGTGCTTTAATGATATCTGAATAGGAAAAGATACCATTGGCAAAGAGTGGGGTGCTTATTATGTGCCAGAAATGGATCTAATCACTTTACAAGTGTTAATCTTATTTGATATGATTATTTAAAAGCCTATATAAAAATGCTGTATGCTCAGTTGTCCTTTGCTTGTATCTCTGGGTTTTGTTGCTTTTCTCTGTCTGGGAACCCCTTGCCCCCAACATGGATAACCTGCATCCATCTTTTAGATCTCATCTTACTATCTCCTACTCTGACAGACTTTATCTTAATCCTTAGTGCACACAATGACAAGCTTGGTGCTACAACTGTATGCTCCTGTAGTACCTAAGCCTGGAGTCAGAAGCCATCTCCCATTCAAATTGTGGCTCTGATATTCACTAACTGAAGAGTGTGAACAACTTTTTTTGTGCCTCAGTTCCCTCATCTGTAACGTGGGAATAATGATAGTTCTTGCTATTAGCGTTGTGAGAATTAAATTAATCAACATGTAAGTAGAGTGCCAGGCAGCTGATAAATGTGTCAGGGTTTTTTATTATTAGTACTATGCTAGATTTATTCTCTCATTGAACTTATCAGATTTTGGAACTGCTTGAATAAGTTCCAGTGAATTTATTAAGTACATTGGAATAAGGTCCTTACCCTTCTGAGGTCCACTGGAATGAACTTACTTAGAATATTCACTTATGTGCAATTCCCTACTATACTAGGTAAATAATTATTTTAATTAATAGGATATACTGACTCATGAATACCTTAAAAGTTATTATTGTTTTATGTTAATTCTTTTTTTTTTTTTTTTTGTGGTGCCGGGGATCAAACTCAGGCCCTTGTGCTTGCAAGGCAAGCACTCTAATCACTGAGCTAAATCCCCAGCCCCAGTTATTATTGTTTTAGAATAGTAAAAACATCTATACTTGCTTTCATGATAGAGTGCACTCAATGAAGTTACATGGCTGAGGTTAAGATGAATGAACTTACCTGGCTCAGAGCTACAATGCATTTAGTATATTAAAGCAGCTGACATGACGACTTTTTGCGGGCCTTCCCAGGCACTGGAGTTTTTCTGTTAATTTGCCGCACTAGGTCATAAAAGATCTGCAAACATACATAAATTTTTTAATTTATAGAAGGAGCCAACACCTCACCAATAAAAAAGTGGAATTTAAAAAAATGGAAACTTCCACAGATAGAAATGAATCCACAGAAAACAAATATTCTGTTCAGTTAATGAATGAGAGCAAAACCAGGCATTCTTGTAAGTGCCAAGTCCTTTTTATTTTTGGGAAGAGTTAAAATTACTCTCTTTAAAATAGGTACTATTACAAAACAACAGAACACAAAACAAAAAAAGACACTTTTTTGAAGGAACTGCAGAATCTTAGTTTAGTTAGAACAGTTATTATCATATAAAGAAAAAAAAAACTTTTTCTTCAATCTTCTTGAGCCCCTTCAATAATCATGCATCCCTTTTGATTTTTAGTCTTTATCACAATATCCCTCACCCCTACTTTATGTCTAGCCTTCCCTTTTCACAATAAAGTTCCACTGCATCACCACTGAATAGACTGAAACAGTGCTGTTAATTTACATGCGTATCTATAAAAAACAATTTTTTGCCTGTTAAGATCAACATGTCACCCTAAGCACACATTAACTTGGGGTTGAACTAATGTACACACATTTTTCTAGTAATTTAAAAATACTATATTATTAAATACTATAATCTTTTTTTTTTTCTTTTTTTGGTGCCAGAGATCGAACTCAAGGCCTTATGCTTGCTAGGCAAGCACTTTACCACTGAGCTAAATCTCCAGCCCCCTATTAAATACTATAAAGAGCTATATCGTAAGTATATCTGACCATACCTCATTAACATTTATTTTTGATTTTGCAGAAGATTCTAAGAATGCACAGTTGTTCCACTGTCTTGCTAGATTTTGACCTTGTTCCTTTCCTACAACTCTTTCATCTTCCAAGTCACATTTATTACCAACCAGGATCATTGGAACCTAAAAAGACATTTGAGGATAAAAATAATTAAGTATACTATACAGCTTCAAATACAAGAATTCTAAGAGTCAACCCAAAGGATTACTCTCCTTGTTATGCTAGAAAAAAGCACAAAACTAATACAGTTTAGTTAAAACACTGAAGTCTTAACAATGTTAATTTGTAAGACTTGAAAACTACTCACTTTCAGGTCAATTATACTGCCAATCATCTACACTGTTTTCTTTTCCCGTGAAGATGACAACTGATAACTCCAAAGGGAAGTAAAGAGAACTAAAATTCTTCTATGTGTAAAACAGATATAACCTAATCAATTTGGATTCAAATAAGAGCCACTCACAGGAAATTTTTAGAAATAAGCTGTGACCTACTTATGAAAAAGGGGAAAATTCTATTGCAATGGACTTATAAATAATTATGGTAACCAAAACACATGACTTCTTTATAGGGAAGTATAAAGGACATTACAGTGAAAGCTGATCTATTTCAACATTTTAAAGTGTTTCTTTAAGGGAGTAAATCAACTTCAAGTTTTCTCGTTTCCTGACATGAATTTATCAACTCTACAACATAAAAAGGAGAAATTTGGAAGGCATCTGAAGAATTTTTAGTTTCTCAGCTGGGTGTGGTGATGTACGTCTATAATCCCAGCACTCTGGGAAGCTGAGGCAGGAGGACTGTAAGTTTCAGGCCAGCCTGGACAACTCGGTGTTAAGATTCAGTCTCAAAAAAAACAAAACCCAAGCCAAAACAAAACAAAAAAACCAAGAATAATTTAGTTTCTTTATAGTCTTGTGTTAAAAAACCAGAACGTTAGATCGACTTTATTTACTAAAATCAAGGCCACTTATCAATAGCATCATGTGTGGATGTATGGGATGCTTGTGATTTTAAAAGAACACTGTAGGGGAAAATAATGCTTATTCTATCAAAACAGTACTGATCACTTAGAAATCAGTTTTCTAAATTGCTTTTCTGAAAAAAAAAAACTCAAGTAGATAACAAAAATTTTGGCTTTTTAAAAATACATGTAGAGTTTATTTATTAAGTATTTAGTAAATACTTGTTTAATGCAATGGATAGAAGGAAGTATGTAGATGTCTCCAGATTTCCATTTGAGAAGTCCAGAAAATGACAGGATTTACCATGGGTGTCTCTCAGTTCCCATGATGATAACTATAAGGGAACTACAGTACAGCAGTTTTTAAGTACAGTGTGCAGATCAGCAGCCATGAAGGCCAGCTGCAAACACGCTAGAAATGCATGTTTCCTGGGGCTGCTCTAGGCCTACTTGAGGTAGATACTCAGGGGCTGGGTCAAGCTATCTATTTTAACCAGTTCTACAGTTATTCTGATGTAAGAGCAAATTTAAGCATCACATACTGAGGAATTAAAACATTCTATTTGAGGTTTCCAATAGGATTATATTCTATTTTGTTATATCCTGAAAGGGAACCCAAACTAATGCTGGAATCCAATGTATTTTTTACCTTCCTTTAAAACTTTCATTATGCTCTTCTTCCACAGTTGCTGGATATATGTTCACATGTCTAATTCTTGTTAAAAGGCTCTTACATCTACCAGAAATGTGCCCAGAACATAATTTGCTCTATTAGTAACATTTACCTCCCACACTTCTCTTTCCTTTCCAGAAGATGCACAGTTTAAAAATAGGAAGGGCATAACATTTAATTTTCACAAGATAGGGGAAAAGGAGGGAATATCTCATTTCCTGGATGATACATATTTAAAAACATGTATAAACATTAAAGATGTATTTCTGCCTTTCAAATAAAGCTTCTAAAAAACAATCCCCCATCTCAAATGCATGAATTTTAAATTATATTTAAATTTAAACTTTAAAATTGGATACCAATATAATAAAGGGTTTGAAATAAAACATTTATTAGGAAGTCAGCTTACATCATCAGTGTCTTTAACTCGCAGAATCTGTTCTCTCAGATCTTGTAAATCATTAAATGTGGACTGTGCTGTGATGGAATAAACTAAAGCAAAGCCTTGTCCATTTTTCATGTACAAATCTCTCATTGCTGTAAATTGTTCCTGCAGTAAAAAGGAACATTAAAAAACAAGAATGTTTTGACAGTTAATTTGACAATTTTCAAAGTCTATAATTACAGCTCAATGAAGAATATTTCGGTATTATGTAACATTTCTTAAAATTATAGTTTGTGGTAAGATACCATTTGAAAACTTGGTATTTCAAGAAATAGGCTTTAGTCAAAAACAAAACCCCAAAGATTTATATTATATAAATATTCTCACACTGAACTATTCTACCTTCAAAAGCTATTAAAAGTCAGCATTTTAATATAAAGTATAGAGCATTCTAATTGTATCCTCGAGTTACAGCTGGCTCACAATGCTCTTGTTCTATGGGGTCCACCACCATGTTTACCCTTGCTTACCTCGCCGTTTCCCCACACTTCTTTACTATGAACACTGGAGGCTAAGAGAACAGTGCCTGGCACATACTGGTACTCAATGCATACTGTACACACAGAATACATCTTCCTTCTACTTTTGGATACATTATTTACACATCTAGTTGCTATGGCTGGGATACAGTTTGAGTGTCCCCTCAGGCTTCACTTACCGAAGTTTAGTCCTCACCATGAGGTACGATGATGGTGGAAACCTAGTCTGACTCTAATGTTTAAAACACCTTTGGAAAGTGATTAGGAACCCCCCAGCCCCACTGAATACTGGGACGGCTTTCTAAGTAGGAGACACACAGAGATGCTCTTTGTCTTTTGCTACGTAGTGTTCGGCAATTGCCTCAGGACTCTGTCAGCAAGAAGGCCAGCACCATACAGGACCCCGAGAACTTGCACCTCCAAAATTCTGAGCCCAAATAAACCTCTTTTCTTTATAAAGTCAGGCTTTATGAAGTGACAGGTATGTCATTATAGTAACAAAGGAGCTAATACACTGGCCAATAAATACTTCAAAGGGGAGATATCAATTAAAACCCTTCACACGGCCACTGAGAAATGAAAAGTATGCCAAAGGATTTCCACATTATTTGAAATATGGTGAAAGTACTAGTGAAACTGAAAATTTTCATTCTAACAAATTTTTAACATTCTTCCATAACTGATCCACTGGAATTTCAAAGTATAATATTAAAAAAAGTAGAATTCAAGAAAATTAAGAAGGGGAAGGGGAAAAAAACCCTAAGATATATCAGGTACAGGTACAAATTAACCATGATGAATGTGATCATTATGTATATCTAAAATGTACCAATAAATCTTCTTGGTTCAAAAAAAGAAGAAAATTAAGAAAAACAGCTTTAAATATTAGTATTAGCACTTTTAAATAAGCCTAACTAGTATTTACCTACAGAGTAATGGCATTTAAAGTCAATAATGTACAAACTGCATAAACTTTGGTAGTTTGTTTTACATACCGTTCCTGCAGTATCCAAAATTTCAAGCATACACTGCTGTGCATCTACTTCAACTTGCTGAGGGAAAATTGAAATATATCTTTATTTTTTATGTATATAAGACTACCTTAAACACACACAAAAGTTATTATTAAAAATAGATATAGATTATGACAACTGTACAAGTAGTATCAATTCAAGTCAACAAGATTCAGTTTCAATATCAATCACTCGGCTCTTAATTCTGAAGAAAAAATTTCAAAATATCTCAAACCAGCGATAATTCCAACAATATCAGCAATGATTTTGACTAATAAATTTCCCATAATACTTATTTCTTTTGGGGGGGGCGAATGAGATAGGGTCTTGCTTCATAGTGCAGGCTGACCCTGAACTCACTACGTTGGCCTTGAATTCATGGCAACCCTCCTGCCTCAGCCTCCCAAATGCTGGGATTACAGGCAAGCATCACCATGCCTGGCTCTCAGATATACTTTTATTTCCCTAGTCAACTTTATTACCTCAACGTACTGGAACAAGATTTCTTGTAGAAAGAAAGCAGTGCTATCATAAAATAAATTGTATTTTTCTGTCACCCCCTTTACCTAGTATTTCCTAGGAAAAAACATTATTTAGATTTAATTTCAGAGTTGGGGTGCAGGAAGCAGTTTCCAGTATTTTTGATAGACTGTGGACATAGAGGAATGGAAACATGGTATTTATACAACAGGAGCAAGGCCAACTGTTATCTGAGGGTGGCAAGATGACTCTCCCCCCTAAATTAAAAATGTCTGCACATTATTTATTGTCATAGGTTGTGTTAAGAGACATAGGAATTCACTCTATTGTGAGCATTGATACTTTCTCAAGGCGGTAAAGTTAGGAAGACGTCTGTGTGGCTACCTCTAGGTTAAAAAATGGAGCTTGAGAGCAACTGTTCCAGGGGGTGGCAACAGGGAATAAGAGGCTGACCCTTGAAATGAATGGCTTGGCTCTAAAGTTTGTGTGCCAAATCACAATTCTGGGGTCACGACAAACTTAAAGTTCTGTGTATGTGTTTTACTCCTCTTAACTGGCAAACACACAATGCCTCCAAAACAGTGAAATTTTATCACCAATTTTCTAAATTAATTGTCTCTTCATCCTACTTTATACAAAATAGCCAATAATTACAAAGGTTAAAAAAAAGTACACTTATATTAAAACCAAAAGGCCTTTTAAAATAACATATACCTTTCTATAAGAATCTTCTATCGTAGGATCATATTTTTCAACAAAAATTCCTTGAACAAACTGTACAGTCTGAAAAAAATTAACATGCCATTATATTTCTAAAGAAAAGAACATATCCAAGTCTCTAAATTTAAACTATAGTTGACCCTCTATATCCACGGGTTCTGCACCCTCGGATTCAACCAATGGAGGACAATATTCAGGAGTGGTACACATTGTAATCCTAGTTCACTCAGGTGGCTCAGACAGGAAGATTCCAAGTTGCAGGTAGGTTTGGATGACTTAGTGAGAGCTTGATTCAAAATATCAAAAAACAAACAGGCTGGGAATTTAGCTCATGTGGTTGGAGTGCTTGCCTAGCAAGCACAAGGCCCTGAGTTCAATCCCCAGCACCCAACCAACCAACCAACCAACAAACAAAAATGCTGGTGCTGTGGTAGACTTGCTTACTTGGTTAGCATGTACTAGGCCCTGGGTTCAATGCCTAGTACTACAAAATAAAAATCCAGGTAGGCAGGAGGCACAGAGACTGCATCTACACTAAATACATAACAATTACTTGTATTGCATTAAGTATTTTGCAATTTTGTGCGGCACACACACGCACAGCCAACCCGGCTCCCCAGTACTTCAGATACAAATTTTAAAGCAGCTCATGCCATATTTGGGTGGGTGCGGGGCGTAACTGGTCTTGCCATGTTGTCTAGGGTAGTCTTGGACTCCTGGGCTCAAGTCATCCTCATGGTTCAACCTCCTAAGTGCTGGGACTACTGGTGTGCACCACCACACTTGGCTCACACTGTATTATACACACTTCTCAGTTTTTTTGTTTTGTTTTGTTTTGTTTTTGTGTGTGTGCTGGGGATCAAACTCAGGACCTTGTGCTTGCTAGGCAAGCACTCTACCACTTAAACTAAATCCCCAATCCCACGCTTCTCAGTTTGATCTAAACATGTCAAGTTCTGGGCTGGATGGCTACTTCTAAGTTGCCAAATAAGATGGTTTATCTCAGTATGGAGAAAAAAGTCAATCTATGTTCTTGTGAGTCTTTGCCAAACTGAATCAAAGAGATTTTCCCAAAGTCCCTCCCCCAAATCCTCACCACTAAGTTGTTCCTTCATTCTTGCTATGTCATTCCTTTATGCTGAAAACATGGCCATTAAAATAATGCAAAATTAGAAAAGGTAACCGCTGAAAGAACTTCATCAGCTTTGATATTTTCTATCATAAAATATATAAAACTATTCATAAGAAAAACCAAAATTCATTCCTATCTGGCCTTAAATTGCAAAGGGACATCTATTTATACACTCTCACTGTGTGCTTAGCCCAAACTATATTCTGGCATACCTGAAATACAATCCTCCCAGATACAACTAAAAATTGACTAAAGTCACAAGAAAAGTATCATATTCCTTTTAAAGTTATTAGGGATTTCACTTGAATAAGTAAAGACAAATAATCAAAACCTAAAATTCAATACAAAAAGAACATCTTGGAGTGAAAGCTTGGTTCAGCAAAAATGACTTACCAGAGCAGACTTTCCAACGCCTCCTGAGCCAAGAACGACTAGCTTATACTCACGCATGATGCCAACTTGTCAAACTGAGTACCTTGTTAAAAAAAAAAAAAAAGAAAAAAAGAATTAAGCCTTGGTATTTATGTGTGTCTTCTAAAAATAGGACATTCACACAAGATTTAAAATAATTACTACACTATACTAATACAGAACACTCTATAAGCAGACTTACTACTACAGAACTACAGATAGGACTTTCAGCTCTATCCTAACTTCAATTAGAATAAAATATTAAGGAAAAAGAATACCTTGTGATGAAAAACATCACAAGGTATTCTACTAGTTACAAGATGACATGTCTGCTTTTCTTTTCTAAACTGTCCCAAAACAAACACTGAGTGCAAGGATATACTCAATGAACAAAACAAAGTTCCCTGCTCTCACTGAGCTAACATTCTAGAAAGATAAATGGGATAGGATGTGGACTACAAATCAGTCTGTTTTACTGCATAAAACATTAAAAAAAATTTTTTTGTTGTTGTTTTAAAAAAAAAAAAAATGTTGTGCTGGGTTCAAACCCACAGTCTCCCACATATGAGGCAAGCACTGAGCTGCACCTCCAGCCCTATATAAAGGTTTAATGAAACAGTCATATCCATTGGTCTGTGTACTGTGTTTGTGGTTTCTTTCTTGCTTTAATAGCAAAGTAGTTACAACAGAGGCCATTTGGTCCATAAAGCCTAAATTATTTAGAATCTGGTCAATCCCTGGGATAGATGAATAGTAAATGTAAATAAATTGGCAGAGAAAGCAGAAAACCACATTTATCATATGTGAAATGAATGGAGGTAGAGATAAAAAACCTGAAATATTCTGAAATCAGGGGCATAACCAAAGACTTGAATTCCCAGATTGAAAAAGTCAGCAAGTGTTCAGGATGATGAAAAAAAAAGGAAACCAAACCAAACAGAAAACAACCCGTATCAAGGCTTATTATTAATAAGTCTCAGAAAACTACAACTAGAGGTTCCATGTGACCCAGCTATTCCTCTGCTGGGTATCTTCCCAGAAGAATTAAAATCATTATATCACAGTGATAATATGCACAACCATGTTCATAGCAGCACAATTTGTAATAGCTAAGTCTTGGAAACAACGTAAATGCCCAACAACTGATGAATGGCTAAAGAAGATGTGGTTTTTCTACACAATGGAGTACTACACTGCCATAAAAAACGACAAACTAGAGTCATTTGTATGTAAATGGATGTTCCTTGAGAACATACTATTAAGTGAAATAAATCAGACACTTATTAGTACACATCGAATTGTTTCTCTGATATGAGAAACCATAAGTGTAAATAAGGACAAAGGGGTAGAACAGATATTATGTTTAAAAAAAAAAGAGATAGTAGTCAAAAGAAAGAACTAGATAGGGAAAAGGGGGATAAAGAAGAAGGTTAAAAGAAAAGTAAGATGAAAGGGGAAAAATGGTAAAGTGTAGCTACACTTGTTGCAAATAGGGAGGGGTGGGTGAATGGAAGGGAGGGGAGGGGAAGGGGGGAAGAGGGGGGAAAATCAAGATGTATCATGTACAGGTACAAAATAACCATGCTGATTATTCTCATTATGTATACAATGCACCAATACATGTTCTTGGTAAAAATTAAAAATTAAAAAAAAAAGAAGTCTCAATAAAACTAAGGATAGATATTAGAGTCTACACATTTCCAGGACAGGAAATTATGCAAGAATAAAAGCTTTCACACACCTGGAAACAATGAAATGAATCAGTAGTTATAGCACAAAAATAACCACCAGGACAGGTTTTAATTAGGGTTGGGGATGTAGCTCAGCAGAGCACTTGCCTAGTAAGCACAACCCCCTGCACCCCCGTCCCCAAGACCCCCAAACCTCCAGTTCTTTCAAGGTAACAAGTCTACAACTGGCTTAAGGAAACTGAGTCAACCAATTACAATTTTACCTCAGTGAGCACACTTATGCAAAGTAACCCATTATTGGTGGCCCCTTTTTTCTGAAAGTTAGCTAAATAAAAATGGACACACCTCAACGAAAACATTCTGAATGCCAAACAATTGACAACCATCTCACTTGAGTGACCACAGTTCTTTAGTTAACATTAACTCCCTCCTGCCTCTGTTATCTTTGAACTTCACAATACCCTCTGACCCTAAAAGACTTGCAGCTTGCTCTGCCCAGGAAAGGCAGGCAGTATTTGACCAAGACACTTTTTTGCTTAAGTAATCAGTAACTTCAGGTTTGTGTTTTTGTTTCAGAAACTGAATATTATTTCTCATCTTTTCACAGTCAACTTAAGACCCTCAGTTGGCATCCTCTCAAATGGCCTACTGAATGACTCATGTTTAACTTCTGTTTGTTCTTTGAATGTGCTATCAGATGAGTCAGTCATGACACTGATGGGAACTCCAATTTGATTTCTGAGGTCATACTGCTGAATTAATTGCTTTCCTAGGATTTGTAACCAAGTAGATCTTTGTAGAAGGTAATTAGTCCTTTTAGTTTTCACTTGGAATTGTACCACATTATTTGATATATATTTTTGTAATCAGTTTAATTCTCCAGCTAGTTTAACTTCTGATCCTTTGTGAAAAGTTTTATGTGTTTTGTCCTGGGCTGCCATTTTCCATTTATTGACTAAGTGCTGTTCCACAGGGAATGGATGGAGACACAGGACCATGAACCCTCCAATCCAACTCAAGCTGGCCCCAAGTACTCAAGGTTGAAGAGGAATAAAACCATTCACATTCAGGCAGAAGTGCACAACTGCTCAACCTTCACCTGAGATCAGCTATGAAATCTCGACAATGGCAATCATTTCTTATGTATTTATAAATCATTCTGTTCAGTCTGTTATCAAAAGGGTAATAATTGTGAGGCTATTGATTACATGGCCTCTTCCCAACATTCGCTTGGTCAGGGAATCTGAGAATCTATTAGGATACACTCAGTCCAAAAAATTAAACATTCAAAGTATTTAAATTTATGGGAACACTTTACACCCAGCAAAAGAAACAAGCATGTCTAATAAATTAGTTACGTCAACATCCATGTAGCCCACAAAGGCATCCCTCATTAAGACTTAAAATCCTTCTATTACACATAGGTAAGTAAGGTAGAAATATTATAGGCAGTCAGACAGGGCTGGGCCCTCAATGGAGTCAATACACAAGAGGAGAATACGTGACAACTATGGCTGGAGGTGCATCCATTGAAGGTCAGGACTCAAGGCCATGGGATAAAGAATGAACTGAAGATTACACTCACCTGATCTGATAAAGTCTAGGACACCCAGGTGGGCGACCAAGACCTCCAGATCCACCCTACCCTGGAATGTCTTTATTCTTTCCATGTTCATTTGCTACATGACCTTCTTCCCCATTGGATCAATATTACCTAAGCGACTACACTTGTAATATTATTGGTTAATTATCATTTTGACACACACACCTGCCTCACAATTGTGCTCTATAAAACTTCCCCTGAAAAGTGAGCTCGTTGGCAACCCACTAGGGTCCCTTCCTGTTTCTCAGGAGCTCTCTCTCTCTCTCTCAATAAATTTCCTACTCTTAACCTCCTTTGTTTCTTAGAATTCATTCTTTGACTTCAGGGAACACGAACTCAGCATAACTGACACCTAGCAGGTTAGGAGTTATTTTTTTTTCCCCTATATCACTTCTATCATATAAGAAGTTCCAATGTGCCTCTTCTCAATTATTCCTGAGACACTTTTCCTTATTTGTTACGGGTTTACACTGTCAAAGCCTCAACATCCTCTAAAAAGAACTTTAGTAAACTCCCAACCTTTTTTTTTTTTTTTTAATTTTTTGCTTGTGGTATAGGATTGAATCCAGGCCTTTGCACTGAGCTGCTTCCCACTTCCATGCTTTTTTTTTTTTTTTTTTTTTTTTTGGTGCTGGGGACTGAACTCAGGACCTTGTGCTTGCGAGGCAGACACTCTGACCACTGAGCTTTTAAATCCCCAGGCCCCCCATCCATTTTTGAGAAACAGTTTTGCTAAGTCACTAAACTGCCCAGGCTGGGTTTGAATTTGTGATACTCTGGTATAAACCAGAATGCCTGGATTATAGGCATGTGCCACCACAACCATCTTAACTTTAACTCTTGCACTTACATGGTTAATGACAAAACATATGATTTAACAACTGGACATACACAGCCAACTTTTCGAATGTCACAATACTTTAAGACGAAATATATAAAAATTTATGAGACAAAATACTATTCAATAATCAACTTCTTTAATTGGTATTCTGGGACACCACAAAAGACAAACATTTTTCCCTACTCAAACCTTCAGAAACCTGTTCCTTGAATCATTGTATTTACAGTCTCACACAACCATTCTATACCTGCTGCTTTTTCTTCTTATCTGTGAAATGAACTACCTTTCTAGAGGGTTTCTTGTGAAAGGAGCAATTACACAATAGCCTCTTTGAATTGCTAGAGCAAAACCCAGATCTACAAAGACTGAATTTAAACTCTAAGTAAGGATTCTCCGAAATCTCAGACAGACTGATGGAAATGCACTGCAGAGTTTAGGAATTTGTTACTTATTCTTCTTCTCTGGAATGATACATCTATACCAGTTGTTACTAGCCCTTCGATATAAGAAAATGGTTAAATGCAGTGAGATTAGGAAGGACCAGGAGATTTAAATAATCCAGCATTTTTTAAAAACAAAAAATGGCCTTAAAAAAAAAAAACTACTTAAGAAATATACTACTTCACAAGTCTTTCTCAGGAGCAGATTGGTCAGACCAAGAGTCAAAATGTCATCAAACTAAAAATGACCTGATAGGAAACAAAACTTCAGGAAAGTTCAAAATATTTTTGCACAAACTCAATAACTGAGATAAAGGGAAAAAGATTTTTTTTTTTGTAAATGGGCTCAGATCTGAAGTAGGAAATTTAAAATGGAAAAATGCTAACTTAGAAAACCTACAGTGGGGGCTAGGGATTTAGCTCGGTGGTTAGAGTGCTTGCCCTGCAAGCCCAAGGCCCTGAGTTCGATCCCCGGCACCAAAAAAAAAAAGAAAACCTACAGTGACTGAGAGTTCCAGAGTGCCTTACAAAGACTCTTAAACAACACAACCAAGCAAATTATATTAAACCAAAAGGTTGTTATTTTTTAAGAAATGGAAGCCTATGGATGAGGACACTCATAAGAACTGCAAACATGAGTCACAGGAAGCACAATGCTTCATATTTACTAGAAATCGAAGTACAACAATCTAAAAATCTGTCCGATACTGCTGCTCCACAGGAAACATAATCTCTGAATTCCCTACCACTTCCTCTCCTAGGAGCGGAGGTGAGATTGACCACAGCCAGCAACAGGGACTCTTTCAGTGGACAGAAATGTTCTAAAACTGGCTGAGTGTATTGAGTATATATAACTGCATAAATTCACTAAAACCCCAAAACATAAAGCTGACTAAATCAACATAAAACCAATGCGTAAAACTATTAAATATATAAAGGAAACACGGGAATTTTCTTTCTTAAAAGTAAGCTTTTTTATTTCCTTGCTACACAAATAAAGGTGGATGAAGGTGGATGAGGATGGCTGTAGGAATTGTACTTCTTAATGAGATAGCTGGGATTCTTTTTCCTGGTTGCTTCATTTACCCATGAATGAGAATTACTTGTTGGTAGAATGAGTTATGGTTCATCCATTGTCTTATCAGTAATTTGTTCCTTTTCTCGTTATTGATTAAATATATCTATTTTATGGATACACATTTTATCTATTCACATCAGCTGATCGCTATCTGAACTAGTCTCAATTTGATGATAAAATAGTGCCTATCAATTTGTTTGATTTTAATAACTATACCAATGTAATGTTTTTACTCTTATAGTACAATAGGTAACTTGTGGCTGACAACAGTTAACTGTATTTTAAAATAGCTAGCAAAGAGGATTCAGAATATTCTGGACACACACACCCAAAAATAAACGTTTGAGTTGAGGTAATATGCCTATTACCCTGTCAGATCATCTTAGATTGTATACACGTACTGAAATGTCATATGGTACCTCATAAATATGTATACTTACTATGTATCAGTTAAAAATAAAAATATATTAAAAAAATCACTATGAAGCTTAACAGTAAATTTAAAATATTTCATATTTTCAAACAGGAAAATATGGTAAGGACACAGTAAAAAGATTTTCAAACCTAAAAATATGATGACAAAGAACAAATGACTTGCCAATATAAAGGGAGTTTTCTTTCTTTTTTCTTGTGGTGCTAGGGATCAAACCTAGGACCTTAACTGGTCTAGGCAAGCCATCTACCACTGAGCTACATCCCCAAACTCTCTACTTTTCAAATTTGTACTTCCTTTGGTCTGAGGTGCTCACTGAGTGTCTTTGATCATGTCCTTCTCAGATGAGGGGGGATTATTTTTATAAAAGAATGTAAAAATATACAGGTGATGGGACAGTAATTGTTTTCCTTTTGCTTGTTTTTTTCTGATACTATTATTAGTAAATATAAAAATGTATAAAGCACACAAATGAAAACATAAAAAATTGAAGGTAAAAGAGGAGCCCTGAGCCAGTCATGATGGTGATGTCTATAATCTCAGCACCAGCATGGGCAATTTAGCAATTTAGTAAGACTGTCTCAAAAAATAAAACGTATTTTATTTGTAGCTCATTGTGAAGGCCCTGGGCTCAGTCCCCAGCACTGTGCAGCGCCCTATCCCATGGCCATCTGTCAAATTCTGGTTAGTTATTTTCTGTATGATTATTACTGACCTTAATAAAAGCAACAGAAGGTTCTTATACTTTGCTATTATTTCTTGCAAAAAATCTGAGTACCCAATTCGAAATGAAAGAGAAGAAAAGGCACAATCATTCTACACTAAATTCAATAAATTTATTTAAGACAGTACTTCACCAAGCAAATGAACTGGTATACTCACAAAAACAATGCTTAATGAAGCTATAATGATTTTGGGGCAACAAAAAATCCTGAAGATTTATAAGTCAAAGAAAATGAGAAGTGATTCATGATTTAATCTAAATATATTGACTATATGAAAGCACACATCAAAAGCAAATAAATGATTTAATTATCCACAATTCTGGATTACCTACATTACTCATTAATAAGACCTACATAAGAATCAACTGCAGAGATTACTGATCCACATTACGAACTACAAGAGTGTAAAAGTCATTGAGGAAATTAAAAAGCATAACAAAATGATAGATATTTATTGCTGCTAACATTTACCAAGGCCATACTCTATTCCAAAAACTGCTAGAACCAGAGGATCAGAAAAGAATCTAAATTTTGTATCAAAGGGTTGGGCAAAGAACACATGAATCTGTCAATAAAGCACTATGATCTGCCAAAAATGGAATGTTTCGCAAAGATCTAAAAAGTAAAGAAAAATTTAAAATGGGATGCTCTTAAAATTTTTACTTATACAGCAGTTCAGAACATGCTACTGCCAGTTTTAAATTTTTGTGGTGATAATGTACAAACCTGACATCCCAGAATATGTATTTTGATGCCAACACAGTGAAATAGATATATTTTAAGCAATCCTAATAAAGATTAAAAATAGAAAAAAAAAAGATTCTAAGAGATGACACCTTCCACCAAGACTACTGTAATTAATCATTAAATAGCCAACATCAATAATTACATATTGAGTGCCTACTACATATTTAGGATTGTTCTGGTCATAGGAACAAGCAGTGAACAAAAGATCCTGTGCTCAGAATTTATACTTTAGGACAAAATCAATACAAATGATGTCAAGATATGACTAGCAGTATGGACTAAAAAAAAAAAAAAAAGCAAATTAAAGAAGATACAGAATGGGAAATGGATGTCTGTTTTATGCCAGGTGACTATGAGTTAAGGTAAAAGCACCCAAATGGTCCTGTCAATAGAATAACATTAAATCCTGTTTTCAACAAAAGACTCCAACATTAAAATCACGTTTGGTGGGGGAAACATTCCAACTAATTTCTAGCTGCAATTATATTTGGATTTGGGAGCAAGAGATTTATCCAGGATCTACTGGAGAGCTCATGGGTTAGATGTCCCTTCCTTGCTAATAAAGGTATAAACGAATTCCTGGAGGAAAGGTAATTGGTCTTATGGGATGGTGTTCTTCAATACGTACAAAATGTCCTTCAGTGATTTCCTTTACTAGCTCTTTTATTTATTTATTTTTTACTAGCTCTTTTATAGGAGAATATTCTTATCTGTCGCCCTCATGTAGCAAGAATAACATATAGGTCAAGATAGGTTATTTCCAACTTGCATACATTCAGGCTGCAGTTCTTGCAAGGGTACTGTTAAGGAGACGTCTCTGAAGTACGTGTGCCATTGCCAGCCCACAGTGATCATTCCCCCTTCAGATAGGCTGCACTATGTACTTTAAGATGTTTTCTAAAGGGAGACAACAAGCTATATAAGTAACATCTGGGGATTTAAGAGCTGTCACTCTACAGTGGTACCTCAGTTCACCAACTTGATTCTTTCCACGATTCTGGTTGCAAGCCAAGTTGGATGAGAACCAAATCAAATTCAATGGTTAAGTTCAACGCTGACCTTACAGGGAAATTTGATTCGACTCTCATCCAGGTCAGTTTGTGACCAGAATTGTGGAGAGAATTGAGTTCGTGAACCAAGGCACCCCTGTATTTTAAAGGAGTGTATGCGTATGTATGTGTGGTATTGGGGATACTACACAGGGGTGCAATACTAACAAACTATAATTCCAACCCTTTCTTTTGAGACAGGGTCTAAGTTGCCAAGGCTAGCCTCCAACTTTTGTTCCTACTTTTTCAGGCTCCTGAGTAGCTAGGACTACAAGTGTGTCTGTACCACCATGCCCAGCTGGAAAAGTTGTATTATTTTTGAAGTAAATGATTTATTTCTCAGTTTCCTGGTTCCCTGCCTGTAAAATGAGAGAATGATATAAGGAGGAAATAATGAACAACTCTGATGCCTTACATCACGCAGATAAGCATATAAATGGTGTGGAAATGGTGTGGACTGTAATCAAGTAGGGAGAGAATTCTTACACAGGTAATGAATGTCATTCACATTCTACAAAATCTGTCTGAGAGATAGAGGTTACATTCTGGGCCAGAGGTTTCTAACTTCTGGACTAGCTGATCCCTTAGATCTCTTTTAATTCTAATACCAGGTTTTAAAGAATTGAATTAAATATGAATGGCACTTTAAAAGTGTTTAAATACTGTACTCCTTTTATTTACTATTAAGAAAAATATAAAACTGCTTTGAAAATAAAATTCAACAAAAATCTATTATTTCTCTAACTTCATAATGGTGCTTTGATATTAACAGATTTTTTTATTAACAGGTATTTTAGAATCACCTTTTACATATAGTTTTTTTTTTTTTTAAGGGTTGAAAAATAGGACAATTGCCCATTTATAGGCTGTCCCAAACTGGGAAAATCCAGTAATACTATTGAGCACTCAACTAAGGAAAGATGCAAATGCCTTCTACATTTTCTTCTTCCTTCTGGCATGTTACTCTCCAAGATGCTTCATGCAATAAGACTTTCTAACTAAAAACTAGGGCATGGGCATGAGGTCTTCTTCAGCTATCATCCCAAATGATGAGATTGGTCATATGACAAATTATAAATAATGGTTATAATTATTAAGCCTGGGACATGAAAGATAAAAAGTGGCTACAAAGGAAAAGTCTATACACCAAATGTGTAAAACATGTAGATTAGGGAACCAAATGTTACCACATTATACTAGAGACCATTAAAGTGAATAACTCAGACTATCTTTAAAGACTGCTTGAATTCTATCGAGGATAAAAATTCCGATCAAAGGAATTACAAATAAATTATTTCACCTTAAAGTAAACATTATTCCATCCTCACAGTTCAGAGTCATCAAACATGCAATCTAGAAACAAGCACACCTAGAACTGGCTATCTATGTAATTTACCAGAGGGCAGTCATTTATTTATAAGCTGATACCTTAATCAATGAAATATGGACAATGACACCAATTTCACAGGGTTAGACAGATTAGACAAGAATACACATTACTGATAAAAGCCTTAAATGTTAGCCATTACCAATATCAACCAGATGAAGAGTAGATCTTATTTTTCCACTATTTGATATAGTAATAGTTAATGAATAAAAGACCAGCTAAATACTAATAATTCATTTCTAGCAAAGAAACTATGTAGATTTTGAAAAGACCACTAACAACTTACTTTTTATTGATAAATTGTTATTTATATTCAATTTTTGACAAATGACATGAATTCCAACTTAAGATGAACTATACAAATCTTGGCATCAAAAAAAGTTCTTACTTACCCTCCAGGAATTACAGTGGAGTAGTAAAGAAAATGCTCTATAACACGAATAGTGTTAAAAAACAACAACTCAGCCAGGTGTGGTGGTACACTCCTGTAATCTCAGCACTCTGGAGGCTGAGGCAGAAGGAGCTCAAATTCGAGGCCAACCTGCACTACATACCAACATCTTGTCTCAAAAAAACCTAAAAATAATTCCACCAAATAAAATAAAACAAAAACAACAAAAAATCCAAACCAAATCAATCAAAGAAACAATCACAACAAAACCCCTTCAAACCCCCAACAATTCTTATGTTCTAGAGACCTTTGCTCTTAGCCTCATATTTACTCTTTAAATCTCAGTAATAAATGTAAAGAGGGTTAAGAGTCAAATCTTTGAATAGCATGGCAGCAACATTTTAAAAACTACTTCCCCCTTAAAATTTCAAAGGGGTCCCAAATAGCTAAGTCAAAATACATTTTTTTTCCTAAAAAATGTTACTAACAAGCACTTCTTATCCTCAAGTCATTTAGTTACAACACCCAGCTCCTACACCTTCATTTGAAATTCTGTGATTTTAAATTATAAAGAAAGGGCTAAGTAAATATACCTAACTACTGGTTCCTAAAGTCAAGTGACATTACTTCTCCCACTGAATACTTTCTGGAAGAAGATACTTATTTGTCCCATCCGCCTCCAACTTCTAAAGTAGTATTTTAACAGCTAAAAAGGATTACTGTGTTCTCTTCTCACTCTCAAATAAAATTAACTAATTCAAATGACAGAAGGACCTGGTACTAATCTGTTGGCCACAATAACAGAATTCAGAACTCTTGAGCATATTTAAAAATTATTTTTGGTAGAAAAAAATTAGACCCAACCACTACCTCTGAAAAATAAAACTCTTAAAACTTCTAACAGGGAACAACAAAATAAACAGAAAGCAGTTTAAAATACGGACTGTCATGTTTACTTTCTGAGTTATCTACCTGTCACAAATGGAAATTGTTTCCATTAATTAATAATTAATATTACTAATTAATATTCTGCCAAGAAAGGTCTCTGTGAGCTGGGTTCCTAAGTTTACTCAGTGTAGAATTTATAGACTATCAAGGTGTTTACAGCATTTTTTCTATTCTGACCATATTTCTGTCTCAAATAGGAAAAAAATTCTTCCTTGCTCTTTTCACAGATGAACACTGGTAGTAAATAAAGGTTCTGAGTGACTTTTGCGTCTCATTTCCTTACCTGAAAATAAAATCTCTGCAGGGTTTTTTTTTTCTCTTCAGGGTTTTTAAAATCCAAATGAAATATGTAAAATGTTTAGCAGAATGAATAACACAGTAAGTAGTTGGTACATGTTACTTTGCTAGTTTTATAAATTACATTGATCTAGATGTTTATACTGATTGAAACCTGAAACACCTAAAAGCAAAATATTTTAATAAAAAACTGTTTGTCTGGGAGTTGTCAGATTTTTCTCTCTTCATCTCTTTACAAAGTCTGAACCATTCAACTTCGGTATCTCCAGAATCAATTCTATTCTCTCTACTACTCTACCCTTATTAAGGGACCTCATATTTCTTATACAAGAATGGGGCAATACAGAAGGCAATCATGAAAATAATTTGCTATTCACCTAAATTTCAAGGACTTACAGAAGAGGTATTTAAGTGGGAGTCCCAGAAATTCGAGAAAAAAATAAATGTGACAACTTTATTCTAGTGGACCTTATAGCCCAGAAGTCACTTTTTAAATTTCATACATTAAAATGTTTATAGTATTTGCACTGTATAAGCTCATAATCAGGCAGGATCTACAGAATTAAGTACTTGGTGTTAGTACACAGAAGAGAACTGTGCCTGTGAAGGCAGGTTAAGTAAGTCAGCTAAGACTTCATAAGTAGGTACCTAAACCAGACCAGACCAGACCAGTGGATATACAAATCACTAAGTGGATATTTTAAGGGAATGGAGGAGCTCATTATGAAATAAGGGCATTTTTGGGAAGGACAAGGATGACTGAAGCCATCAGTGTATGAGAGGCAGGTGAGGTAGCTGGAAGCACAGGGAACAGACTTTTAATGACCACAAATCCCCACTTAATTTTAAGGTTTTATAGTTTAATTATAAAAACCCATCTGATGGGTTTTTTCCTCAATTTATAAAAATATGAAATATGAACAGAAAAATTACTGCACAAAACCAAAAACCTTTCTAGCTTAGTGAGTTTTTTTAGTATAGAACACTCAGTGACTAGTTTATATTATACAACAAATCATTACATGTAAACTTATTTGTCTATTCCAGTGGTGGGGCTCCTATGGCACATGTGCCACAGCCCGCTGTTATCACTGAAAGCTCTAAGGTTCACCCGCAGTCACTAGTCTACACATTTATAACTTTTGGACTTGTTCCTTTTCCTTTTTATCTAAAGCTTTCTGTAAAAGGGGAGTAATCATCTTCATCTATCCATCCACATACATACAGGGTCTTACAGGCTGATCTCAAACTTCTAGGCTCAAGTGATGCTCCCTCCTCAGTCTCCCAAGGAGCTGGGACTACAGGTACACACCATCTTGCCTGGTGTTACAGATACCCATCCAAAGCCTCCAGTGATTATGGGTGGGGTTCCTGGATCTTGGGTGTGTGATACTTATCAGTAGATTAGCTCATTTAAGAGTTTATTGCTAAATGCAATGTTAGGGGTGGAGCCTGGACAGAGGAGGCGGGTCCTCAGGGTCATGGCCTGGAAGGGTGTATTTCCCTTATTCTCTCTGCTTCCTTGCTGCCATACCCTGAGAGTTCTCCTCCACCATACCTCTCTGCCAGCACACTACCTCTCCTCCCTTTAAATTTTGGTTGTTGAGTTTTTTGTCCTAGCAATGAGGAAGCGACTAAGGCAGATTTTGGTACCCAGAGTGGAGTTGTTGCTGAGATGCTCCGTGTCCACATGGTTCAGAAGCCTTTGGTACTGGTTTGTAGGAGGCGTTTGGCAAGTTTTGGAGATTCAGGCTGATGAAGCCCTAGAATGCTGTAAGCTGAACTTGATGGGAGATTCTGGTCAGAGCTCAGAATACCAGAATGCTGATAAAAAGGCAGCTGATAAAGACCAGCCTCAAAAGGTTTCAGTTGGTAACAGGGACTCCACTGGCAGTTGGACTCCAGGCCAAGTGTGGTATGCTCTGGCAGAAAATTTGTCTACATTTTGCTCATGTCCTGAGACTTTGCAGGAGACTAAGATTAAGGATGGTGGGCCAATTGATCTGGAAGAGGAAATTTCAAGGCAGCCCAACATACAGACCATGGCATAGAACTTTTGGAAAATTTTAGCCAACTTATACTAAAAATCAAGAGCAAAGAGCATAGCTGAATGATTTGAAAAGCTTTGAGTTTGGTGAGAAAGGAACCTGTCGCAAAGCTGGGGCGTGCAAATGATACAGGGAAAAAATATAACTCTCAACCTGCTAGATGTCAGTTAGGCCCAGCTCATGTTTCCCAAATCCAAGAATGAATTCTAAGGAACAAAGGAGGTGAAGAGTAGGAATTTACTGAGAGAAAGAGCACTCCTGAGAGACAGGCGGGGACCCGAGTGGGTTGCCAATGAGCCCACTTTTCAGGGGAAGTTTTATAGAGCAAAATCATGAGGTGGGTACAATGTATGTCAAAATTATGATTAACCAATAATATTACAAGTACAGTTGCTTAGGTAATGTTGATCCAATGGGGAAGAAGGTCATGTAGCAAACGGACATGGAAAGAATAAAGACATTCCAGGATGGGGTGGATCTTGAGGTCTTAGACGCTCACCGACCTGGGTGAGGCAGACTATCAGATCAAATGATTGTAATCTTCAGCTCATTGTTTATCCCTCAACCAGGGGTATAGCTCTAGTCTTTCCATCCTTATTTTGAGGCCTGACCTTCAATGGATGCACCTCTAGCCATAGTTGTAGTGTATTCTCCTCCTGTGTATTGACTCCATTGAGGGCCCAGCCCTGTCTGACCAGCAATAATATTTCTACCTTACTTAGCTGTCTATAATACAAAGATGGAAAAGCAGAGGAGACCTTGGTTGCTAAAAAGATCAGCATTAAAAAGAAGCCACACTGGACGTGGTGGCACACACCCGCAATCTCAGCATTTGAGGGACTGAGGCAGGAGGACTGCAGGAAGTCTTGAGGCCAGATTGGGCTACATAAGGAGTTCAAGGCCAGCCTAAATTGCATAGTGAGAGACTGTCTCAAAGAAACCAAGCCTAACCAAAAAACCCAAACAGACAAACAAACCAAAGCCAAGTACCTCACAACTGGACAATAAGAAAAATGGCTTAAGGGCATGCGAGGAAGCAGCAAAGCCCCACCCTCTGCAGACTCAAGATTGCAGAAGTGAAAGACTTGAGAGAGACCCCTAGGGTACCATGCTCAAGAAGGGCCAGGGAATTTGTTCCTTTGGATTGGGTACATAGTGCTGCTCAGCCATTCACGCACTCAGAAACCTCTACAGCCATGATACAAGGAAGCCTGGCTACTGCTCAAGCTGGAGGCAGATCCTGGCATCATTCATGTGGTTGGTGCTGGTTTTACAGGCATGCAGAATGCAAGAGCTGTTAGTTTAGGTTTCCCCCCAGATTTCAGAAGAAAGCCTGGGAGGCCAGGCAGTGTGCCCAAGAGCATGAAGCTGTGAGAATAAAGCTGAAAAGTGCAGTGGAGTCCTTGGAAAGCTGGAGAAGCCAGGAACATGGAACATTTGAGGAAAGCTGCAAGAAATGAGCAAGAGAAGCCCAAGAGAGAAGTCACGAGGGCTACAACCACCAGCAATGCCATAAGGGTGGAGACACCCAAACCATTTGGAGTTCATGTCTCATTGCTACAACTTGGCCTAGGTGCTGGATATTGAATGATAAAATTTAGTGTTTTCTCTGCTGGATTTTGGTCTTACTTTGGTCCCACTGGTTTCCATCTCCCAATTTCTCCCTTTTGGAATGGGAATGCTTACCCTGTGCCTTTGTATGCTGGCAGTGTTTACCTTTCCTTTTTTACAGGGGTTCACAGCTAAGAGTTTGCCTTTAGTCTGAGAGGAGACTTTGGACTTTTCAACAATG
Organism: Hystrix cristata; assembly: GCA_004026905.1. Lineage (NCBI taxonomy): Eukaryota > Metazoa > Chordata > Mammalia > Rodentia > Hystricidae > Hystrix > Hystrix cristata. Next base: position 92,962 of record PVJO010002746.1, on the reverse strand, counting down.
CTGAAACTATTAGGACGCTGGCAACTTTTAGAGAATAACTAAATGCGTTTTGCATAAAATGATGCAATGAGTGTTTTGGGGGCCGGGGGTGGAATGTTATGGTTTGTATCTAGATGTCCTCTCAAAGTCTCATGTGCTCACCAGTGAGGCTTTTGGGAAGTGACCGGATCATGGGGACATGATACTACTTGTCAGTGGATTTGGTCACTGATGAGCTTATAGCTGAAAGTGATACTGGAAGGTGGAGCCTGTTGGAGCAGGAGGGTGACTAGGTGGATGGCCTGGAAGGGTGTGTATCACCCTCCCTCACTCCTCCCTTCACATTCTCTGTAGGCCATGAGTAGCTCTCCTTCCCAGCAATGAAGAAAGTGATTTAGACACCTGGTGTGCACTCCTGTTTCTAATTTCTCTAAGAACAGATACTATTACTATGGTCACAACACTGCCAGTGCCTATGCCACATTCTATTTATTTTTTAGCCATATTCAAATGTACTACATTTGAATGTTGAAGAAAGTCTATTGAAAAATAATTACATCAGAAACTTAATAAAAATCCAAGTGCCCCTAATATTCCTCCTAATCAAATAAAACAGAACTGCCTCTTAGGGAGTATTTACTATACTTCTTCAAGAATACACTAATACAACAATATGCAAAAGAGATAGTAGTGGCAGCATAAAATGGAATCAGGGTGACTAGTGGCCCAGTTTAAGTGCCAAAAGTCTCATGTTCTTCAGTCTTGATAAATTTACTTCCCCTCATATTTCATAATCTTAAAAATGAACAGAACACACTTGCTCAAGAGGCTTCAATTTTGTAGGAAAAGATGAAACATAAAGATAAGAAAAATAATCTGCTATGGCGGTGCAACTCTGTAATCCTAACACTCTGGGGGGCTGAGGCAGGAGGACTCAATGTTTGAGTATTGGGGGAGGAGTGGTACAAAATACATGGGAGTTCAAAATGCAGTATCAGGAAAAGATTTATGAAAAATATAGCCATTTAAGAAAAGTTACAGCACGTTCATTAGGAAATAACAAACTAAGGACAAGAAAAATGAAGGCAAAGACATAAAAGGCAACAAAATGTGGGAAATTTAACAGTAGAAAGTGCATCCTGACTGGATCACTGGGCATAAAGGACAGGAAAAACAGTAAGAGTTTACAGTCAAGACAATGGAAATCTTTGAGTCTGGTTAGGGGCTTTGACTCATTTAATAAGTAACAATACTGGACAAGAAGAAAAGAAACATCAACCTTCAGAAAACTGAAAATATCTTTAAGTCAACAAAAGGAATTCTAACAGTAGAAAGCTAAATAATACATCTAAGAATGTTAAACTTTTTTTTTGGTACTAGGGATCGAACTCAGGGCCTCATGCTTGCAAGGCGAGCACTCTAACCACTGAGCTAAATCCCTGGCAAGAATGTTAAACATTTTACCATCAAAAGTACTCACTGTTTGCTGAACAGACTGTAGAATTTGATAACAGCATCAACAAAGATCTCCCTATTAGTGATGTATCTGCTTCCATATATTTAAAGCAAATACTAAATACAGTTTATGAGATGTTGTGGCAGGGGCATAAGAAATCAGAAATAAGACACCTGAATACAAGTAGACAAAGGTAAAGATTCCAGAACAAATCACACCAATTTTTATGACTATAAAAACATCACAAATACTTAAATATCTAGCTTTTACTGTAGACAATAAGGATGGGTAAGTTTTTTCAATGTAAGGCTGAATTCAGAAATAATGTCTTCAATAAGAAGAGAAACAAATGGCCACAAAAGTATTTTATTTCATTTGTTAACTTTCCTGTCTAGGATTAAATGAAATGCTTAACATGACTGCCCCCAAATGCACTGAATGTCTTGATTTTAGATTGCAGATTCATAATCTGCATGATTACACATTCTAAATAAAATTTCAGTACCAGAATATTCCTAATGGAAAATTTCCTAGCAATTCTGCCGGAAGTTCAGAAATATTAACCAAGCAATAAAAAACAGTGGAAACACAAGTATTTCCCAGAGTTTTCTCTTAATAATTTTAATATCTCTATCCACACTGGCTTGTGAACCTAATTATGTTACAAGGTTGTTTTGGACTAACACTTCCTTTTATATTCCACACTCTTCATTTTCTTCAAAGAGGTGTTCAGTACCCAGTAAAATGAAGACCATGCAGAAAAATAAAAGGCATACCACACTTCAGCCAGAAGCCGTAAATAATGCTGACCACCTTTGGCTTTCACACAAAAATAACACGTACTTAAACTTGAGTAACTACTAGGTTAAAAAAAGGTACTTCATTAGGATATATACCAAATGAATGGATAAAGGCAAATGAAAGCTGAAGTTTGAGTGTTCATCAGGCTGCTACAATAATCAAAGCACATGGGAAAAATGAAAGTAGGCAGGCACTTCCTGTGATCAATTTTAAATTTCAAAGTACCCTCTTCAGCTATTTTTTCTTCCTTGTCACTACCAAGTGGTTCCATCAAAGGTTTTTAAATAGAAATTGTGCCTTAGTCCCATTCTATAATATTACTAATCTATCTATTTTATTTTAAATGCATAATTCTTAGAAATGCTATGAATGTGAGACAAACTGCATGGTCTCTTATAAGACTTTTAAAATCAGGAAGAAACTGTTTAAGATAACAGTCTTATCTTCACTATTTAAACGTTTTTTAAAACACTATTTGTGAGGCACCAATACATAAAGATAAATGTTCACTATTTCTAAAAATTTAATCAGACTCTACAACTATGGCATCTGGTGGTTCCTCTAACATTTAAACACCCAGCCTCAGCAGTGCATTCCATTCTGTGGAAGTTCAAAAAGAATTCCTTGGCAAACTGTTTCTAGAACTAACTGGCAGGGTTCCTCCTGCCTCAGCCTCTGAGTGCTGGGATTATAGGCATGCACCACCACGCCTGGCTTAACTACTCGATTTAATTCTAACACATAGTAACTGAAAACAGTTAGCTCTCAATAATAGGCAGTTAGATGAACCAGTCCTCAAGAGACAGATGCCCTAAATAAAAAATGAGGAACTATAGCTGGACATAGACATAATCGCAAAAAATTAGTGTAACTAGTTTATGATTGGGATTGATAAGGTCAAATCACTGCAAACTATATACATTTTTTCATTAAAAGCTTTTGAGTATGTGCTAATTACTAAGCTAACCATTTGAGACAGTAGTGGAAGTGATGCAGTGTTCCTGTTTTCCTGAAACAGTTTAGAGGGGAAAAGAGATAAATGATTGGGTAAATAGAATTACTATAAAGGCAATCATGAGTGATGCTCCTTTATATAGTCATCAGGAAAAACTACTTTGTAAATGACATCTGAGCTAAGATCTAATGCTGAGACTAAGGCAGAATTGCAGACAGCTGGGGAAAGAGCAACCCAAACAAAGGGGAAAACACCAGACTTTAAAGGTGGTAAAGGGCTTATTGGGCTAAGATCAGAAAGTACAGTATTACGTGGAGACCACGGATGTACGCTCAGTGGTAGAGCGCTTGAAAGTGCTTGCCTAGCATGCTCAAAAGCCCTGGATTTGAAGCACGGGGGTGGGGTGGGGGGTGTGGCTACAGTTTAGTTAACAATGGAAAGGAGATAAAATTGTGAGGTAAGCAAGAACTAGAACATGCAGAACCCGTAGGCTGTGACAAGCAACTGGTTTTTATTTTAAACCACAGGGGAGAGTATCACATGATCTGATTTACATTTTAAACAATTTGCCCAGGTCTTCCGGGTAGAAACCAACTTGGGGGACCTTAGAAACCTAAAGAGAGGACTGACAAAAACAAGGACAGTATCATAAAAACACGAAACCTGACAGTTCAAAAAGGTCTTAAAAGCCATTAAGCCAAACTTTCTCTACATAAAGATAACTGCCTTAAGAACAGGTAATTTGATCAAGGTGTCATGGCCAGTGACAGAAAAAACTGGAAGCTAACTCCCCATTGTCAGTTTTATCACCCCTAAACCATGCTACTTAAGACTATAGGGTGGAGGGCTGGGGATTTAGCTCAGTGATTAGAGTGCTTGCCTTGCAAGCACAAGGGCCTGAGTTCAATCCCCGGCACCAAAAAAAAAAAAAAAAAAAAAAGACTATAGGGTGGAAACAAAGGTTAATAACTACAATACTTAAAACAAGTATGTAATTTCTCAGATTAATGTCATATCTAAGAGAATCTGCTAACAAATTTAGGACAATGAAATAAATGTCTTACAGAGCACCTGAAAGTTCCTTGGGAGCAGAAACAGCAATAATACTCTCAACTCAAACTGCTTAGTGATAAACTTTTAAGACCACACTCTCTAAACTGGTAGATAATGTTAACTTATCCTCTACACAGGCCTCTCTGGTGGATAAGATCTATCAATCATGAAAGCATCACAAGTGCTTTTCAAAGTGGGGTTTATCATTCCTGCTGAACCTGAACTGTGGAATGAACAGCCAGTAACAGTGGCCCTGGTCATTCAAACAAGAACCTTTTAATCACCACCCTCACTGTCCTCTCTGTTTTACTTCCTGTCCTTCCACCTCTTCACTGCCCATTATCATCATCATCACTTACAGTGATGTTACAATGCTTTTCTGTCCTTGAAAACTTGCAAAGCCTGTCTTCTCTTTGTTAAATGATAACGGAGTAAGGAACACGACTCATGAAGGAAAAAAAAGCACAACTATAAAAAAGCTAAAATACAAGATATTGCACTCAATTTTTTCAGCTAGTAACCAAAACTGCATAAGCAATACTCAGTGGCAATCTTGGGACCAATTTGGATGTCCTGGACATAAACTATCATCAGCATGTACCCTAATTCAGAACTGCTAGAAAGAATGGCTGGGCAGTTAATTATTTAATATAGGAGACAATAATGCTTCCCTTTTAAATTCCCTTGCTCACTGCAGGATTAGGCAGAAGCTGTACAATGCTTCCATTCCTGAAGTTAGCATTTCATACCTATTCTCTAAACTGCTACTCCTTTTCTCTTTCTTCCCTGGCATCAACCCTGTCCTTTCCAATACTGGTGTTTCAAATTCAGTATTCTTTTTCTTCACAAAACACACCTATTTTATCGCTTAAAAAAAAAAAGGGCAATAAACTTCCAGGAAACTGAACACAGTGGTAAACTATAATTTACCCATCATTCTTACTGTTTTCATAATCTGAAACTGACTGCTTGATCCAAACACAGGTTAACCTAAAAATCCTTTAAACTTTGGAACTGTCTATGACATGAGGTCTATAAAAATAGTTCTTTAACAAGCATTGCTATGATTTTTTTTTTAAACTAGGGTTTTGACTAGCCAAGAACTTGGTGTATAACTTTTGATCCTTCTGCAGTCTCCTGAGTGCAGGAAGTGATATGCATGTGCCACCACGCCCAGTGCTAAAATTGTTTTAAATCATTCTGGAGGTGTTTTTAGAAGTATCTACTTAAGGTAGACACACAAAATTCTCAGGTCAAAGAGACAAAAGCTTAAAGGTAGGAGAAGGGGCATAAACCTGTAGTCCCAGCTACTTGAGAGGCTGACGTGGAGGAATCACTGGAACCCATGAGTTTGAGACCAACCTGGGCAACACAGTCTGCCTCAAAAACAGCAAATAACACCTAAAATTATCACTGAGACCAAAAACTGAATGGACTGCCCTGAGAATACTTATTGCAAAGAAGTTAGATCTAAAACAACTATATATTAATAAGAGATTCCAAGATAAAGCACATGAAAACACTGCTTCACATTTACCTGTGGTTCCCATCCCTTTACCCCACCCAGGCCAATAAAAATATAAACAAACTAAATCAAAGACATTAACCACAGAGTAAGGCATAATACCAAATGAAAAACATTAAAAAAAAAAGAGTATTTAAAGAGCCTTTTTAGATAAACGTGGATAGCCTTCCTTGATATAACATCAACACGGGGTAACTGATTGTAATATGGAAGGGGAAAACTCCCCAAAATTCATATTCGCTCTAATATTAATACCCATTGGTCTAGCTAACACTTTGGAAGGAATTCTTACCCATGCATCATTTTGTAATATCATGCATTGGTTCTTTAGAAAATACTGGCTCACAATTATGCAGATTTTCAAGTAATGACTCATTTCATTACACATTATTTTCACAATGTACTTTAATATCATCAGCAAAATCTTTTAAATACTGGGAAATTGTCAAGGGCCCAATGACTGATACAAGCTTTCCAAAATTTTTTTGCTTAAAAGCTCCAACTTTGTCAGTATTTTCCTTAAAGCAACAGGCTCACCGAGAAAATGCCAATCTAATATCCAAGTCTGAATAACCAGTTTGTGGTTAAAATGGCAATATTAAAAATGCTGTCTCATAAAAATGTGGCGGGTTCAGTTCATGAGAACCAATCACACAAATACTTTTTCCTAGAGAAAACCACTATATAGTACATAGCCGAACTGTTTTAAGCAAATGTATTTTGTCACAATATACTAAAAAGATCTATACAAAGGTAAAGATCTAACTTAAAAATGCCTTTTAACATCTTCACCAAGAGCATTTAGGTGAAACTTTTTTCTCTTTTTAATTGCAAGTGCCTAGCAGTGATTACTACTAGTACAGTGTGGTGCTCTCATCTGATTGATTCTAAGATCCTGGAAGTTTTACCCACCATTATTTCTGTGCCACAGGCACAAACGTCAATATAGTGAAAAAAGGTAAAGAACATCTGAGTGTTATTATAAAAACAGTTTTGTACTTGCAGACTCCCTGAAAATATCTATGGGATCTCCATAGATATTTGGATCCTATTTTGAAAATCACTGAGCTAGACAATTTATTTTTAAAGCTGTTCAAAATCACAAATTATTCTCTTTAGTCCTTATTTAGGCCCTAGTGAAAATCTTAAGCAATGCTTATAAAGGCAGTGGTGGCAAACCTATGGCACATGGGCTACCGCGGACGTTTGTTATCATTAAAAGCTGTAAAAGGTTCGCCATCACTGTTACAGGAGGAGTAAAATCTTTGAAGAACAAGAAACACTACATTAGCATACTCTTTTGTGGTTTAGAAAACATTTACAATACTCTTTATTTAATCCTCAACAACTCCAAACATGTGCCATCACTGTCACTGAGGAAGCAAGGAGGTAAGAAAGCTTGAAAGGTGAAGTACACATTTTGCCTAAAAACATCAATGTACTGGTGGAATTACAGGTGATACTAATTTTCTTTATACTTCTCTATATTCTAAACACTTGGGATACATATTTGAAAACCCAGTCAATTTTATCAATAGATATTCTGTGTAACATCAATAATTCTATAAATTCAATAATTTCAAGAACTGTAAGAAAAAACAAGACACACATTATATACCTCATCCCTATCCCTAATCCCTATCTTTTTTATCCATACAGTACAGAATTCAAGATTTCACAGGGATTCCTGAGTTTTGCAATTATTACTGAGCTTATCCATAACTTTTACATCTGAGAAGCAGCTGGGCACGGTGGAATGGAAGGCTGAGGCAGAAGGATTATAAATTCAAGCCCAGTCTGGGCAATTTAGTGAGACCCTGTCTCAAAAATAAGTGAATGAATAAATAAATAAAATAACAAAGGCTAGGACTACAGAAAGAATGCAAAGCCCAAGTTCAATCCCTAGTATCCCCCCTAAAAGCTAAACTGCAGCTATAAATGTTAACATACTAGTAGGATTTCACATTCACTGTAATTTAAGACACAAAGTTAAAAAAAAAGTTGAATTCAACATACATTACCACTTGACGTTTATTTATTTTTGGTTTTTTGAGACAGTGACTCACCATTGTAGTTCAGGCTAGCCCTGAACTCACTATGTAGAGTCCAGTCTGGCCTTGAACTTGGTGTGATCTTCCTGCCTCAGAGTTGAAAGTGCTGGGATTACAGGCATATGCCATCATGCCCAGCTTGAGAAGGATAAATTTTAAAACACAGATAATTAGAATTTTATTGTGTCTACCACTTTTCATTTCCCCTTTTGAGAGAAGGTATCTCTCAAAATTACTATTAAATGATCAAAACAGGGATGGGGATATAATTCAATAGCAGAGAGCTTGTCTAGAATACAGGAGGTCCTAGGGGCTGGGGATTTAGTTCAGTGGTTAGAGTGCTTGCCTCATAAGCACAAGGCCCTGAGTTCGATCCCTGGCACCAAAAAAAAAAAAAAAAAAAGTAGAATACACAAGGTCCTGCCTAGGTTCAATCCACAGATCACCAATAAAAGACAAAACATTTGCTTTCATAGTTTTCCCCCTTTTCACAAGGCAAAAGGAGGAAAGCAGGAGGTAGAAGTAGTCTACCAATGGAATATGTAATCAGCTCCCTGTATATTTTAAAAACAAAGTTACTTTTAAGTTTTAAGGAGAACAAACCTTTTATCAAGTACATATACGTTTACTGAAATAACTACAGAAGAACTACTGCACTTTAAATTCTGTGGTTCTTTTAATGGATATTCTTGCTTTAAACATCTTTTTCACCTATCTGTACGTTAAAGACATTTAATCTTCCACTAGAAAAGATCATTTAGCAAGTTATCTCATGACAGTTTAATCCCTTTTAAATTGAAAAAGGTCTCACTGACCTGTATAAAATAGCAAAATAGAAGTAAAAGCAGAAAATAGTAGTACAGTTAGTACAAGATTAAGCTTTAGGAACCAGTTAAATGTAAAATTCACATTCAGAACATTAATTACTCTCTATGGTTAGAGACTATAATTTTATATACAATCAATTTTAAGCAGTGATATTTTAAAATATTGTCCTTCTGTATAATAAAAACCAGATGGAAATTCTGCAATTCATGCTGAAAATATTTTTACTTTAGAGAAGTAATTTAAATGTTATTTTTAAACCTGGTACGCACTCCCCCCATTTTTTCATTTTTTTCTTTTAGAGGTTGTCTTTTTGTGTGTGTTTGGTGCTCAAATGCAGGACTTTGCGAATGGTTGGCAAAGTACTCTACCACTGAGCTACACATCAACCCCTTTTTATAACTTTTAAAAGTTCCTTGGAAACAGAATTTAAAATTTTTTGATCCTCTACTGATGCAAGGTGAGGGGGTGGTGCTTTTAAAATTTTGCAATAAGCACGGTAGTGTTATGAAGTATGGAAAGATATTCTTTCTGTTAGTGGTAAATTTTCAAATGCGATTTTTTTTTCTAATGCTGCACAAAAGTTTCTGAAAACTTTTTCATTTGAAATAGAAATGCTATACCTAAAAAGATTAGTCTTCAAAGTCAATGTTCCACTAATTCAAAATACAACATATTATCCAGCAGGTCAGTTTTTACTATAAATGGATAAACTCATTCTCTTCTTTTTACCTAATGATTCCACTTGTGTTCACAAGATTTCCAAATAACTAATAAGATGTAAGTGTTCAAATGGCTATTAATACCTGTGAACACCAGAAAGTTTTCAGCACAAAACAGTGCTCAGGTGAATTAAAAATTTTGTCCAATGTTAGAATGAATCATGGCATTTGATGTCTATTTTGTAAATTGTTCTATCTAAAAAGTTCAAATTGAAAAGACTAACCGGTAAAATGTCAGCATAATCTCTTAAAATTACAGAAACTTCAAAAATGAAAGGAATGGCTGGGTGTGGTGGGACTTGTTTAAAATCCTAGCACTTCTGAGGCTGAGGCAGGGCTACATAGACCCTCTCTCAAAAAAACAAAACAAAAAAAGAAAAAAAGGGAGGTGGAGGACAAAAACATACATTTAGTTATAACCTTATAGTGTTAGCAAGCTTAAGCTCAATTTCTATCAAGTCTTTCTCTGTTTTGAGAGAGTATCACCAGGTACTTCAGGCTCGTCTTGAACTCACTAGGGAAGCCCAGGTTGACCTTCTGGTGATCCCCCTGCCTCAGTTTTCTGAGTGCTGGAATTACAGGCATACATCACCATGCCTGCCTCTCAAGCCTTTCTACAGTGAACATGTGACATCACTGGTATTAAAGATTCAGCTTTTGAATATTTAGTTCATATACAGTAAACTATTCCTAGTCCCAAATCTACACTACAAGTCAAATACCCAACCCTTTTTATCAACACAGACACATGTAAGAATACATTATTTTATATCTCCAGGCAAATGATTTGGGCAGATCAGTAAGATCTCTTTGACAGTGAAACATAAAATTACTCATGTAAACTGTTATTCTGGGGGGAGAAACAATACCTTTGTAAAATCAAATTTTCTCTGTATCAGGTCCAACTTCACAGATTAATTTCATTCCCTCAACAAATAGTATCAATTACTTACAAGGCAAAAAACCCCAAACATGAGCTCTTCACCCAACTTTTAAGACTTTGCATGTTATTAAAACAACACATGTATAATTAGTTATCATAGGTCACATCTTTGTATAGGCCTTCCATCAATTTTGACTTATACAGGAAAACCATTCATACTTGGAAGACCATTATATACATAGGTCAATTAAAAAAAAAAGATTATTTCAACTTGCTAGACCCTCCATATAGGATGGTTCTTTACTCATTTTCCCTTTATATACCCAAGAGAAAATATTGGAATTCTACTGTCAAGGACTAAGGAAAAAAATGAAAATTAATCTGAAAAGAGATTCCAAAGGCAATATAGAAATATTTCTTTGGAAGGATTACACTGTTCTTGTCAAAAATACTTTACTTTGCATGTTCATTACCATTATTAACCCTAAACATTATGATGTGCCCAGGCAAGGTCCTAGGAATGATGAACACTGTGGAGGATGCAATAGATCAAGGCCCTACCCTCATGGTGTTTTTGTTTAACTGGTATTGCCTAGCAAGGCACTATGCCAATGATTTGGGACATACAAAAAGCAAACATGTCCTGTCCTTGGAGTTTACATTTACAAAAACACATAATTGTAACAGAAGACAACAATGGGTGTCACAGAAAGATACGACTTTCACAGAGTTGGGTGGGAAAAGGTGAAAGACATAATGATCATTTCATGCCTTGCACCATATTCTAAAACTAATTTTAGTATTAGGTTCTTCAGTTGTATTTTGATACCTGGCACATTAAAAAACTGGTTATTACATATGTTTCAACAACTTACTTTGGGGCTTTCTCAAACAAGGATGCTTCATGATTTATTGTGAATGTCAAACAAGAAAGTGCAAGTGAACAAAGATTAAAGGGATGGATGGCCTCAAATAAGACTATTATTCAAGGTTCTGTGCCCTTAAACAAAATTTATCTTCTGAGTATTAACTTCTCCTAAAATCTGGGAATAAAATTACCCAAGTGGTTATTCCACACAATTTTACTAAAGTGCTCACTTTTTTGGGCATATGATGGGACTAATAATCTCTGTAAAATGTAACTCACTATAAAAATGTCATATTTCTTCCTCCAGGCTGCCGATTATAGCTAGACTACTATCCTAAAAGTCAGCAGGCCCACTAACTGGTTATCTTATCTATTCTAGGCCTCAGTTTCCTCCTCCATAAAACAACAGGGTGGGACTGGATGATCTAAATAGTCCCTTCCGGCCCTGTATAAAGTCCCATGACTCCATTATGACTCAATAAATACTATTTCAAGAGTCAGCTTTTTAAAAAGTGATAAGAGTTTGAAGTTAAATGAACACTTTTCTGGGTTACTTCTTGCTAACCTCTTTTTGAGTAAGGCCAAACATTATTCTAATTATTAAAAAAAAGGGCTGAAAATGAATTTACAAGGTGGAAGCTTTAATGAAGTACTCAACATATTACATATATATCGAGTGTCTATGGACCTATATATTAGATTTACACTACCATCAAGGCAAAAATCAAACTAAACTGAATTTTAAAATATTAAAATCACAATCTTCATATCAGTCCATTTTGTACTCCGTAAAAATGATTTCCCACTACTGTAATAGAGAAGGGCTTCTATTCAAGCTAATCAGGAGTTATAAGGTCAAAATGTTTTCTAAACTATTAAAGAGCATGGAAGGGGGACTAGCGAAGGGGAAGCAAAAACCATCCGTTCAAACCGCAAGGATGATCTTTTCTCCAAAAGGCAAGGGTTCTCCCCACCCCCCGGGGAAAAATCCAGAGGGCCTGGTTCGCTGAGAGTACTTTCACATAAATTCAGGGCGCTGTTAAAGCAATTTAGGATCAGACACATCGAGATGGCGAAAAAGAGAAGAGGACAAACTTCCTGGGTTTTTTTTCCTCTCGCTCTCGGCAAGAGAAAAAGATTTCCTCTTGCTGACGAAGGGAAAGGCCCCTTTAACAGTTCTCCTCTACGCGGTGGCGGCTGCCAGACTAGGTGGGGCTCCCTCCGCTGCCTTCCTCCAGCCACTTCCCGCAACAAATGGAGCGAGTCAGCCCCGTTGCAGGCAAACTTTTTCCCTGTCAGGCTCGAGCCCGCGGGGGGCCCGGAGTGGCTTCCCCCGAACGCTCCCGGTCCCGGCTCGGGGCCGGTCGGGAAGCTGGCTCTTCGCAAAGGACAACTTTTCTGGTTTCCGTCCTAACTTCACCCACAGCCGGGAAGGGACCGGGAGGCCGGCGGAGGAAGCCGGGAGCGGGCGGCTGCGCGGCCGCGGGCAGCAGGGAGCGGCGGGCGGGGGGGGGGGTCCTCGGGCTCTCACTTCCTCCGCCATATTTCAGACATTTGACCCCTTCCGCAAAGCGCGCTGCTCCCCCGCGGCGGCGCGGCGACGGTTCCTCCTCGCCGGCCGGGCGGCAGCGCTGTGACCGGCCGGGCGCCAGGCCCCCGCGCCACCTGCCGCGCGCCGAAGGGCCGCCGCGGGCCCCCGGCCGCCCCGGCCGCCCCGCCCGGCCCGCGCCGCGCCGCACCCCGCCCGCTCCCTCGGCCGGCGCCCGGCCCCCGCCCCGCGCCGCCGCCGCTCCCCGCAGCGGCCACGCACGCACTCTGCGAACCTCTCGCGCTGTCACCGGGTCGCCGCAGCCAGCGTCACCCCGCGCTCCCTCCGGGTCGCTGCTCCCGGCGCCACGGCGCTCCTGCTGCTGCCGCTGCCGCTGCCGCCGCCGCCGCCGCCGCTCGGGCTGGTTTACACGCCTGACTCTGGGCGAGGTTTGGCGGTGTCGCCTTGACGTCAGGCGTTCAGCCTCGCTCTCGCTTCCGCCCGCGGGCGGGGCGCGCGAGTGCGCGGCCCGGGAAGGGGCGGGGCCGGGCGGGGGCGGGGGCGGGGGCCGGTGCCCGGGGGCGGGGCCGCGCCGGTCCTTGCCGTCGGGCTAGAGTCGGCCTTCTGCCTGGGGATTTCAGGCCCGGTACACGCGGTTCCCGCGGCGCCCGCATCTCTGCCTTGCCGCCGCAGGCTGCCTGATGGACGGAATCGCGGATCGGCTTCCCGCACGCGCACCCTGCCCGACCCCGGCGGTTAACGGGAGTGCATGGTTTGGAAACCCTGAAGGTGCTTTTTAATGCAAGCTATAATTCAACCGCCAACACCTCCAGACCGTTGATGCCCACGTAGTTCTTTGTGCTGGGGAAAGTAGCTCGAGAAGTCACTGAGAGCGTGCAGTGTCCACGCCTAGATCTGCCATGAACCTAGGCCAGGACAGTCTTTCCTTTCTTGAAGTGGCGTTGCTCCTGAATTAACAATTGTTTCATCCACGGGTGACTTAAGACCTTAGGGAACTCTCTCCAGATTACCCTGCCAAACACAGTAAACAAATTGATGATCCCCAAGTGAGCTGATAGCCCTGTACCTAAATTAACACTGTTTAAAGAAAACAAATTGCCCATTGAAGTGCACAACTGGGGCACTTTAGTGACTTTACAGAGTACCATAAGTAGGTCTATGATGTGGCTTCAGGGCACCAGAAACCACTTTCTATTCCAAAAATGTCTTGTTCTAAAAAGCACAGGAACTTACCAAGGGAACCTACCATACCTAGAGGAAAGAGGAACTACAACTACCCTTAGCATGAGAAACCTACCAGTTATTTTTTTTTTTTGGAAGAAGTCTTAGTGGGATATTCAGAGCAAAGTGCAGGTAAAGTAGGAGTTGATTGTTAAAGTATTAACTTGTGCTTAGTTCAGTATTACTCACTGAACTAAATTTTTATAAACTTTGATAAATTTGGAAAATAAGTGAAGTATGATTAATTTCACCTCTTCTAATAATATACAGTAGTTAACCGGATGTAGTGACTAACACATGTAATCCCAGCACTCAGAAGGCTGTGATAGGATCAAAAGTTAGAGCCCATTTTGAGCTACATAACGAGGTTAAGGCCAACCTGTATAGCAAATTCAAGGCCAGTCTGGACTACACAGGGAGAACTCGTTTTAAACAAACAAGCAAACAAAACTCAAAGCAAAAAAGAGCGAACACATATACATATATGTATGTTTGTGTGTATATATATATTGTGTGTGTGTATTTATGTATATACAGAGTCCGCCAAAAAAATGTATACACACTTCAGGAAAAGAAAAATAGTGTGATGTTTCTTCAACACATGGTGTTATCCTTCTCTGAGGGATCCTAGAGAATGTCCTATATCACAGAAAAACCAGTACACTGCCAGCCTTAGAGAAGAAATTGAAAAATGCATGTGCAGCAATCTCAATGACCAAGGTTACCCAAGGAGCGGTTCGCCATACTAATAAATGTCTGGAAGTTAATAGCCACCAGTTCTGAATGAATGAATAAATTACAAATAAATTTGACTTTCTTGTCTTAAAAATTGAATGAATATTTGAGAAGTCAACTTTAGCTCATGGAAACAATGTTATTCCTTTTCTTCTTTCTCTGTCCCTCTGTCCCTCCCTCCTCCCTCCTTCTTTTCTTTTCTTTCTCTTTTGATATGAGGACTTAACCCAAGACCTTATGCTTGCTCCGCTGTTGAGCTACATTCCCAGTCCCTTTTAAATTTTGAGACAGGGTCTCCTTACTTTGAACAGGCTGGCCTTGACCTTGGCCTCTTCAGTTTCATTTTTGGCCATCTCTAACTAATCTACCATCAGCTAAGACAGGAAAAAGAGATAGTATTAACCATAAAATCTGTGAGTGTTTTATTTGTAGTGA
>PVJO010002746.1:0-77804 GCA_004026905.1 Hystrix cristata | reverse complement strand
AGGACTTTTTCTCTTACCCAAAGAAATAGCTTCCCGCTTCTCTCTTATGCAAAGGTAATTTCCTATGCCTAGAAGGCACCTTTCCACTGCATCTCTATTTGCTGATGCTCTGCCTGTTATTCGAGGTCCATCTACTTTCTTTAAGAACATTTTTTTCTGATACCTCCAACTTAACGTGGAGGTATCTTCTTTTTTGAGCTCTGTAACATCTTACTGCTCCTTTCTTTTGTCACCTGCATTCCACCTTCCTAGTATAACAGGGGTATGCAAACGTTTTCTGTCAAAGGCCAGATAGGAAATATGTTCGGCTTTGTGGACCACATGGTCTCTATTGCAACCACTATATTATACAACCATTCATCTCTGCAACTGTAGCGCAGAGACAGTCACAGACAATATGTAAAGAATGGATGTGGCTGTATTCTAATAAAATTTATGGACAGTAAAATTTGAAATGCATGTAGTTTGCATGTGGCACAAAATAATATTCTTTTAACCACTTAATAATATACAAATGATTCTTAGCTCATGACTGCATAAAAACAGGCAGCAGACTGGAGTTGGCCAGTGGGCCATACTGTGCTGAGCCCGGTACTCGGGCTGGCATCGTGGACCCATGCTTCACGCAATTGCACAGGCCTTGTGCATAGGAGGGCCAGTGACTGGCTTAATACTCAAATATCACTATTTTGACATTTTTAAGAATTTTGAAACAAGACACCTACATCTTCATTTTGTACTAGGTCTCAGAAATTATCTAGTAGGTCCTGTCTATAGTAGAATATAAGATCTAGACTAGGATGGGTATTTCTTATGAGATCAAGATCTATCTATCTATCTATCTATCTATCTATCTATCTATCTATATATTTTTTTTTTTTTGGTGCTGGGGATTGAACTCAGGGCCTGTGCTTGCTAGGCAAGCACTTTAACCACTGAGCTAAGTCCTCAACTCCTTTCTTATCTTTGTCACTGTTGGCACCCGGCATGATGCTTTTCACATAATAGGCAATCAAGATATATTCACTTAATTTTCTGTGCCTAAGGTACTGTGCAAAAGTAGAGAATCAGTGTTTAGCCCCACCACTTGTTAGCTGAATAATCTTAAACAAATTATGTAACCATGTAGCGTTTTAGTTTTCTCATTTATGATGTAAGAGTAGTAATATCTGCCCTACAAAACTGTTGTAAGATGAGGTGTAGAAAATAACCAGGTCTCAGCCTCCAGGAACAAGAAGCTTAAAGTTAGTTTTTCCCCTTTTAGAGAAAGTAAAAAAAAATTTTTTAGGTTTTTTGAGGCAGGGTCTTCCTATGTAATTGAGGCTGGTCTTGAACTCACTATGTAGCCCAGGTTGGCTTCGAACTTACAGTGATCCTCCTGCCTTAGCCTCCCAAGTGTGCTGGGATTACAGGCTTGCGCCACAACGCCCAGTTAGAGGAAGTAAATTAACAGTATACGCATCCATTACTGTTGCTATATTTTACCTGAAACAATATTTATGATTTTTCAAGCTATTTCCTTCATTAAAATGTTTACTACAAAGTGGGAGAGATAGCTCAGTGGTAGAGTGCTTGCACAGCGTGTGTGAGGTCCTGGGTTCAATCTCGAGCACTGTCAAGAAAAAGATTTAAATTTGAAATAACAACTACGCTTCATTAATTTCATTTCAAAAGTATGTGAATGTACAAATAAGTACATTTTTATAACCCCAAATTTATATTTTCTTAAGTGTGAATGATTATTAGCATAAACAAGAGTCATACTATTTAACTTCCCACTAAGCTTTGTTAGCATTAGTATAAATGCTTATTAACCTTAAATATTATTTCATTAGTAAATAATATTGAAATTTGAGTCTTTCAAGGTACTTTCTTATTCATTTTCCCTCTTGTGTGTGGGTGCATGTGCATGTATGCAGGTATACATATGAATATGTGTGTATGTATATAGTGCAGAGTACCTGAGTAAGGTTCTGCAGCTTCTCAGGAGTTGCAAGTTGAATAAGATAAGAAGGCTGCTTATTGGATGCTTCAATTTCCAGTTGGTTTCCTTCTGTTTTTTTGGTCAAGGATTGAGTTCCAAACTCTATGTAGTTATGCATTTTATAAATCCTACCTCTTAATCACACAGAAGAGCAGTTAAGAGCATATTAGACAATTGCTACTGTGGGAAAACAACTCAGAACTCACGGTCTCTAAGGCAGTTTGTATACATCCTAAGGTAGTTTCCGTTCTGGGGAAACCATGTACTGGAATATAAGAAAAACGAAACATTTTAGCATGTTTTCTACTCTGTGTAATAGTTGTAATAACTGCTTATTCATTTCAAGACATATTTCGAATTCTGCCTGCGCTCTATTTCAGCAGTTGTGGGCTTGACCACCAAGCCTGCGTGTACCACATTAAATAAATCTTACAGTTCTATAATTTTTTTTATTGCTGATGTAAGGAACAGATTATATCTAAAATTTCTCTTTTGCAAGCCTTAGCTGAGAAAAACCATAGAAATGAAAATGACATTCCCATAGCCATCATGTAAATGACTTTTAAAAGCCAACGAAAAAAACAGCTTTATGAAGTATCCTCTGTCATGAAATTTCCAAAAGCAATTTAAAGGGCTGAGGGTGTAGCTCAGCGGTACAGTACTTGCCTAGCATATGTGAGGCCCTGGCTTTCAGCCCTAGCACTACAAAAAAGAAAAGAAAAGGAAGAAAAAGCAATTTAAATGAACAAAACCTTCATAAACCATACATAAATCTTTCTAGAACCTGAGCTGTTCTCAGCTCAAACAGCTAATATGCCAAAGATGCTCAGGAGTCAGGCATCCCCTGGACTTTATGATCAGAGTAGCAATTGTCTTCTAGTCCCAGTAACCCCTAATCCCGTGTCTGAATCACATACCTCCATAATGATGACCAAATTCCAAGAGATGGGTTTTGTTTGTTTGTTCATTTGTTTTTGGTGGTACGGAGGGTTGAAACCAGTGCCTTCACACGAGCTACATCCCCAGCCCCTTTTTTTTGTTTTGTATTTTAAAATAGGGTCTTGCTAAATTGCCCAGGCTGCACTTGAACCTGCAATTCTCCTGCCTCAGCCTCCCAGAGTGCTGGGAGTACAGGTGTGTGCTGCCATGCCAGATTCAAGAAATACGTTTTAATGTCCCAATACACAGGCAAGAAAGCTAAAGCTTGGAAAGACCAAGTACCCAAGGCCAGATACATAAATATGTGACAGATTTGAAATTTGTATTTTATTTTATCTGTCTTCTCTTACCATCATCCTGACCTACTTATTTCTTTACTAATAATGTTCTTTCAGCAAGAAAAAAACTCTCCTATTTTGCATTTATCTAAATCTTAGTCATTCTTCATGACTTAATGTTCTCATCCTGAGATTCTTGAGAACTGAAACCATGTCTTAAACTTCTTTATACCTACCATACTTTATATCATCATGTATAAGAATTTAATGTAGTTTGGAAAGACTTGCTAATCTTGGTTAGATTCTCCAAATTGACCATAGTGGATTTGTGACTCATGGCAGCTATTTAAATTTCTGAGTTTCTTTTTATTAATTTTTAAAATGCACATAACAATATTTATGATGTAGGATTTTAAAAAAAGAGTTAAAATAAGGATCCAGGTGTAAAAGCAGAAGTAGGGTTGAAGTTGTAGGTCAGTGGTGAAGTGATTGCATAGCATTTAGAAGGTGAAGGAAAAAAAGGAAAAAAGGGAGTGAGAGAATGGTGGTTAGGCAAACTGGCTCTGGAGTCACACTGAAAGTGTTCAAATATGCACTTCACTCATTTCAAGGGATTTACTTCTAGTGCCTCATATTCCTCATTTGTAAAATAAGTACAATAGAACTTATGTTATGGGGTATCATGCGGATTATAGTATGAGTAGGTTAGTGTCCACTACAAGATAATCACTCTATAACTATTAGCTATCATCATCACCTAAAAGATTTTCAGTAAGTGTGAGTTCCTGCTACATCCTCTGGCACGATATTACTTTGTATAAACATAGTAAGAATACAGGAAGTGTTTATCAGATTTTCATTTTGCTTTGCTTATGAAAGTACTCAATTAAGGATTGGTTGTGCTCTTTATATCAGAAGTTTGAAACTTGAAAATATTTATGCATTAGAAGCAATGCTTTCAAATTTATAGCATGTGTGTATTAAAATGTGACTTATTAAGGAAGTTCAAAAAAATACCTGTTTTATCCATAAACACTAAAAACAATTTTAAAAGTACTATTTCAATTACTACTTATCAGCATTTTAAACACCACTCCCTTAGTTTCCACAGTACTTCATTCTCATGCTTTTTGTCTTTTCTCTCTAGCTGCCCTATCTCAATGTCTCTTCAAAACCTTTAAGGCTTAGAGTCCCTTAGAGCTTGAGCCAGGGTCCTTTTCTTGTATACTATCTGCTGGTCTATTTTACGGTCTCTGCCCTGACTTTATATGCCATTTAAATGTCAATGACTCATAGATCTATATCTGTGATCCAGACTTCCCTGCTGAGCTCCAGATGCCTAGAGCCAGTTGCCTCTTGGGAAGCTTTCCTTATTTGACCTCCCCAAACTTGCTCTTCTCTAGGAATCCTATGATCAATAAATGGCACCACTTCCCTAAAACAGAAATCTAATGCTTCCTACCTCCACTTGTCAAATTCGTCACTCAGTCCCCCCAAAACACTCAAATATGACTGTTCTCCATTTTCATTGTTTGTTTGGTTTATGTACTTTCATTTTTGTGCCTCTTTCCATTCACTCTCTAGTCTTAATTTAAAAATAACTATTTATTATAGAAAATTTCAAACGTATATGAATAGAAAAGTTTAATGGACCTCTACGTCCTCATCATTCCGTCTCAACCTCATTTTCATAATCTTGTTTCATCTGCCGCCCCTCCCCCCATTGGAGTATCTGAAAGAAAATCCAAGACATCATTTCATTTCACCTATAAAGAATTCAATATGCATCTCCCACAGACAAGAACATTTAAAAAATATAACCACATACTGAGCATGCTGACATGTGCTGGTAACCCCCACTATGTAGGAGGCTGAGGTAGGAGGATTACAAGTTCAAGACCAAGATGAGTAATTTAGGGAAATAGTGTCTCAAAAACAAACAAAAAATACAGTCACAATGATGTTATCATATCTAATATAATTAAAAACCATTCCTTAACACGGCTAATATTCAGTTCACATTTAAAATTCCCTCATTGTTTTATAAGGTAACTCTGAACTGGGTAGATGTGCCAAGCTTGTTCCTCACCATGCCAAAGAAGGACTTGGGAACAAAGGAGGTGAAGAGTAGGAAGATTAATTGAGAGAAATCTCCTGAGAGGCAGGAGGGGTCCCCAAATTGGGTTGCAGCTGAAACTCATTGTCTAGAGGTTTTAATATAGCAAAATCACATCACAGGTTACCTTGGGTCAAATTACAATCAACCTGTACAGACTATACAGATTATAAGCACAGTCACTTAACTAATATTGGTTAAATAGAAAAAACAAGTACCAGCAAGGATACATAGCAGGGAGAATAACAAAGGCATTTTGGAAGGGGCAGGAATGAAGGTCAAAGTGTTCTGGTCATTGGTCTATGTGTTTGTTACATTGTTCAGCCTTACTGGACCAGATGGTGCTAGTTACAGTATAGCTTTTTTCTGTTTATCTCTGAGGAGGTTTTGTGGGCCTAGCCTTTGTGTCTCTATCATGGGGCCTAGTTTCTATCAACTTAGCTCCTTGACCACAGGCCTGGTTTGCCTCATGTCTGTTCTGACTCTCTTGGGCCTGGTTCCTTCCTGACTGCCTATCAATCACTACCTAACTTAACTATCTGCAAGAATTGTATCAAATATAACTTTTTTCCGGGTTAGTTCCTGATCCAAATGAGTTCAAACATTTTGCTTACTTGTTGCCTCTTACTAAATCTCTAACAGTCCCTACTTCCTTAGTCGAGTCAATGGCCATTTGTACTTTTTTTTTTCTTTTGTGGTGTGTCTTTTCTTATTTTCCAGCTTCTCTACAAATGGTATCACTTTCAGGCCAATACCTTCTGTATCTTTTTTCTTTTTCTTTTTTTGCTATGAATTAAGTGCAGGGGTGCTGTACCACTGAGTTAAACTCCCAGCCTTTTCAATTTTTGTTTTGAGTTGGGTCTCACTAAGTTGCCCAAGTTGACCTCAAACTTATGACCCTCCTGTCTTAACCTCCTGAGTAGCTGGGATGATAGGCATATGCCACCGTGTCTGGCTCACATCTTTATTTATAAATATAAGACTGAGAGGGCTCGGGATTTAGCTCAGTGGTTAGAGTGCTTGCTTTGCAAGCACAAGGCCCTGAGTTCCATCCCCAGCACCAAAAAAAAAAAAAAAAAAAAAACAAAAAACTGAGAAAGTAATATAAATACGTTAAGAAATTATGGCAGGTAGATTAGAAACTATTCACCAGTCACTAAATCTAGGCAAGAAATATAGAAATATAGTCAGTTACTGAGCCATTGCTACATGCTAGGAATTTATCTTATTTGATCCTTTCAAAAATCATTTGAATTGGGAATTTTTTATCCCTCTTTTCAGATTGGGAAACGGGCTGAGGGAAGCTGAATTAGAAATATGAGGCCACCCTGTTAGCCTGAAGCAAAAGCCCAGGTCTCTCTTTCTGGGAAACTCATGGTTTCCATGTGGCCGAGATGCTGTAGAATGAAGAATGTAGTGAGGTAATGAATATGCTTTAAATAGGAAACAAAACAAAACTACCAAAGGGCAATTCTGGCAGAAGCTTACCAGACTAAAAAAAGCCCTACCTGCGTGTGTTGGGAGGAGTAGACCTCTGGGTTTTGGTTTAAGGTGACTATACTTAAGACAACAATTATTCAGTAGGATTCTGATAAAAGTTTAGCAAAAGTTTGTAGTGGCAGAAACAGCTTTTTAAAAGTATGTATCTTTCAACACCCAACTGTAGCTGATTCCATCCGTTTCTTTTTAATTACATGGTACAATATTTGTTCCTTTGCTTTTTTTTTTTTAAGGCTGACTTTAACATCACTAATGTGTTTATACATTTCCTTCCTGCTTTGCAGTAGACCTCAGAACCACAACTTTTTTTTTGAGTAGTATCCTTTTCCTCTTTTAACTGTCTCTATCTAAATTCTTTAGAGGCTGTCATGTCCTTAGTGCCTTAAAAAAACTCATGCCTAAAGATCATGTTAGCCAAAGCTGAGGAATAATGTTTCAAATACATTTGGCCTAAAAACTTCTATCTGGTTCAGGAGTCCGCTTGTGTGTGCTTCCGTTTACCCAAGCCTCCTGCTTTTCTTCAGGATACTAACTTAAGATGACACACAAGGGTCTCCCTAGATGTCTAGACATTTGTAATTGTTTAATAAATGGAGCTGCACGCACACACACAAACCAAAAAACAAACAAAAGGAAATGAATAACTGGCCAATATCAAGCCAAAAAAAGTATTTAAAATATCTTAGTTGATGTGTATATCCCAACAGAACCGAAAGCAGAGACTGGGAAGAATAGCTATTTCCTCCTTCATTCACAGCAGGACTATTTATAGTGGTCAAAGGTAGAAGCAACATAAGTGCCCAATGACAGATAGCTAGTTAAACAAAGTGGGACACATATACAATGGAATATTACTCAGCCTTAAAAAGAAGGTCATTCTGAGACATGCTGCAGTACTATTGAAACTTAGAGAAATTATGCTAAATGAAATAAGCTAGCTACAAAGATACTGTGTGATTCCACTTATAAGTTCAGTCAGATTTATAGAAAGAAAGTAGATTTTTGCACAGGACTGGAGAGTAATGACAAGTGAGTATTTAATGGGAAGAGAGTTTGAGTTTAGGAAAATGAAAAAGTTCTGGTGATGAGTGGATGGTGATGGTGGAACACTGTGGGTGTACTTAATAGCACAGAACTAACTGTACATTTAGAATTGGTTAAAATGGGAAGTTTTATTTTATGTGTATTTTACCACAAAAAAAATGTCTTGGTAAAGAATTTGGGTTCTGGATTGCAATTCTGACTCTGTAACTTAGTTGTGAGAACTGCCATGTTTCCATATCCCCGTTTTGGGGGGTGCTGGAGATGGAACTCAGGGCCTTGCGCTTATTAGGCAAGCGCTCTACTGCTGAGCTAAATCTCCAACCCAGGAAATGCAGTTTTCAGATACTTGCACTAAACTATTAAAAAATAAATAGCAAGCAAAATATCCTGATTTCTGAATATTCTGAAACTTTAGATAGCTTTTCGATCAGTAGCATCTGCTGCATAATCCAGCAGATATCATCTAACCTGTAACTACAGGAAAATTTCCTCCAGCCTAGAACATGCTTTTTAGAAAGCAGTCCCTGAGTATGTATCCGCTGACTTGAATAGTTACAGAAAATAATTGTGAAATGTCACAATACTTTGAAGTATGACTCTTTTGAGAATCGTGTGTGTGTGTGCGCGCACGTGTGTGTGAGGGAGAGAGAGCGAGAACGAGAGAGAGAGGGAGAGAGAGAGAGAGAAACAATAGAAAAAAAAGGTACAGTTGCTGTGTTTCAAAAAGGTTAAACCAGATAATCTAGGGGAGTCAGCCTTTTTACAAATGAATGAAACCCTTGACCCTGCTATGTTGCCATTATCATCAAATCTGTTTTAAAGGCGAGGAAGCACAGTCAGAACTTGCCTGTGTGTACTAAGCCTTGCATATGAAGAGAGGCTGACTTGACTTCAAAGATTGTTTTCACTCAGGCCTCACACCCCAAACCAGAACTTCTTATCATACTTGTTACCATTACCTGGCTGGCAGTGTCCCTTTTGGAGCTGCTGCATGTTCTGAAGTCACCCTTTGGAGCTTCTGCTATCACTGATGGGAAGCAATGGTGGCTCTTTGCTATCCAGTGGACTCTCTGCTACAGGAAGGAAGCTGCTTCTTAGAGGAGGTGCATCACAGGAGCATAGCACAGTCAATGTTTCCCAGAAATATTCCCTCTTCTCTCTCGTCTAACCTGAAATGGTGCTAGTCAAGTCATTCTTGGTTTGGAAAACAGAAGTGCCTTTGTCTTCAGAAATACTGCCTAACAGCACGCACATGGTGCCCAAGAGTAAGACAGGATTGAAAGTTTGTTCTAGCTTTCTCATTAGCACAGGTTAGTGTGACAAATGAGTTAAGTGTCTTTTGGAAGACCTAGAAAGACTATCCCAGGGAAGGCACACTTGTCATCGATGCTCAGGGAGGGCTCAGTGGGGCCACAAGTCTGGACTGATGTCCCAAAACCTAAGGGATGATGAGCAGGCTGTGGATCCTGGGTGGTTAGAGTGAGCTAGCTGATTGTGGTTGTCTATTATAGTGATGGCTTATTTGTTGCAAGTGACAGACACAGACCTGAGCCCTTAAACAGATTAGAAATACATTAGAAGGAAGGTATCTTAGGGAACCATCGAATTATGCAACCACCAAATTTCAGAAAGGAAAGGACCAAGGCAAGTGTGGGGACTGCAGCGGCAGGTGATGGAGGCCCCAGCTCATGGCCATGCAGTAGCCTAGCTTGGCTCCCAATTCTGGCATTTTTCAAATTCAAGGGAGAATGAGAATACAACCTGCCCAGCTTACTGTTCACTGTTGGCTTACTCATCAGTGACTGTGCATGAGGAGGGGCTGAGATGTACAGGGTACATTCACACAGCAGAAATACGGGCCTCAAATTAAAAAACAAAAAACAAAAAAATTTGATCTTTTAAAGGTATAAGTATAATTAAGACAATGAAAAAATGAGCCATGTATTAAGAGAGAATATTTGCAAATCATGTATCTGATGAAGGAGTTGTATCCAGAAGAAAAGGCCATAATTCAATACTAATACAAAACACCTAATTAAAAGGTGGGCAGAAGATTTGAAAGACATCTCACTAAGGAAACTATATAAGTAGCTAAAAACCACATGAAAAGATGATTTACATGCTTGATTTAGGAAGTGCAAATTAATATCACAATGAAATACCACTCACTATAAATTCACCAGAATGACTGTGATCCAAAAGACTGACTAGAACAAGTGAGGAAGAAGCTGTGGGAACATTGGAGTACTTTACTGGGGAGGTTGCAAAATGATGCAGCTACTTCGGCATCTTAAAAAGTTAAGTAAATTTAGCATATGATACAGTAATTCATTCCCTAGATATTTACCCAAAAGAGCCAGCAACGAAAATATGCTCACACAAAGATTTAGAAAAATATGTTCATAGACTCATTATTCATAATAGCTAGAAAACAGGGAGGTACATCTTTTGTAAATGGGAAGGGAACCAAGAGATGGATGAAGGGGTGAGGGAGAGAAGGGGAAGGGAAAGTAAAAAGAATTAAAATGTGATGTATACACACACCAACCTCCCATAACGATTGTAATCATTATGTACTGCAAACAGGTATTAATAACACATTTTAAAGATAGCTTTAAAAATGGGCAAAATCCAATTGCCCATTGACTACACAAAACATGATATTATACAATGGGACACTATTCAACAACACACCAAAAAACTATGTATCATAAGGGAACCTCAAAGACAGTATGCAAAATAGGAGACACAGAAGGCTGTCTTGCATGATCCCAGTTATATGAAGTGTCTAGAAAAGACAAATTTACAGAGATAGAAAGCAGAACAGTAGTTGCTTGGGACCAGGGATCAGAGTAGGGAGTGACTGCAAATGGGAGTAAGAGAAACTTGGGGGATGACGGCAATTGTTGAAAACTAGAGTGGAATGATAGTTGCAAACTTCATAAATTTACTAAAATCATTAAAATGTATACTTAATGGGTGATTTTTTTGTTTTTTGGTCTTTTGAGACAGGGTCTTGTTATGTAGGCCAGGCTGGCTTTAAACTCACGGTAATCCTCCTGCCTCACCCTCCTGAGTGCTGGGATTATAGGTGTGTGCCACCATGCTTGGTTTTTAATAGGTGATTTTCATGATATATAAATTATATTTCAATAAAACTGCTTCTAGCCAATATATCAGAATTTTTCACTGAATTACCAGTTAAAAACTACAGTCAGAAATAATTGAGAAGGGAGAAAAATCTTCATTAGCCCAATGCTATCTGCCAAATTTTTTTGCTTGTTGCCCAATGTTTTGCACCGGGTCTCACTTCATCTCCCTTCCTGATCCACCCTGGAAAGTCTTTACCAGGGCTGATAAATCGCACAGAGACAATAAAGTCTAGCAGTATTCTACATTGAGGCTTGAAGTAGTCTTTATGAATGGTATTTATTAATTCTAGCTATTCCCATTCCTATTTGATGTTGCACAGATCCAAGCAATACTTGAGGGTGGGAACCCACTCTCCAAAAAAAATTTGCCATTGCCGATTTCAGGAATTTCTGCTCTCTGCCATCAAGGTGCCATAAAGTCCTAATTTGACAGGAAGAAAACAACTTTCAGGCTGAGTGCCACATCAAAAAGTCTTCTCCTGTCACTAAAAAAAAAAAAAAAAAAAATCACTCAATAGTTACTTCCTGTGGCAAACTATCAAATGCTCCTCTAGTAGGCAGCCATCTGGGTGTCTGTTGTTTGTTTTATGCAGTATGTTAACATAAGACAGCTGGAAGGAACAATACTCATTCGCTCACATAGCCACATATCCATCTATCCACTCATCCATACTTCCACAATGATTTTTTTTTTTTTTTTGGGGTGCCGGGGATTGAACTCAGGGCCTTGCCCTTGCTAGCCAAGCACTCTAACCACTGAGCTAAATCCTCAGCCCCAACAATGATTTCTTGAGTACTCAATGTGCACTGCATGCTGAGCTAGGTACTATGGATGCAGCACTAAGTAGGAAAGTCACGGTTTCTGATCTTGCAGAATTTAAAATCTTTTTCTAATGACAAGCTCAGCATGGAAGACACAGTTTTCTTTCTAGGTTTTCTGGTGCTGCTTTTCTGTTTCCACAAAAATATATTTAATAAAGCTGTTATATAAAAATCAAACACTTAACGTTTTATCAATAATTCAAACCCACTGACACCTAATTGGGAGTGCTTTATATTTTGCAAGACTACCAAAACTAAAAACATATTTACATATATTTACAACACAGGTAAATGTAACTGAAAAGCTATGAAATTCACAGAATTTTAGGGATTTATGGGCTAGAAGTATCATATATTTGCCTGTAATCAAATATATTGTACCAATTATGAACAACATTTTAATATAAACCAAAAGGGAAATAACTGGTAAGGAAATAATACGGTTTTAAAATTTGGTGGCAAAAACACTTCCAAGATACAAGAGTAATATAAAATTGATTTAATGGCCAAGATTTCTCATGGAATCCCTGACTGTTGTTTCCGGCAGTGCAGGCCAGCCTGAGAGAGGGCAGGTGTGGTACTGCATCTACAGCGCCCCAGCGGAGCGTCAAAAAGTGATTTATCAACACTGAGAGCTGCACACACCTTCCCCACCCAGGTTAAGGCCTTATGCTCGAATTTATTCCTGAAAGATTTTCTTAGCATGCTTCAATTTGGCAGGGAAAAGGGGTCACCACATACATCACATACAGACATTTATCACAGTAAAGGTTCCAAATCTATTTTTATGTTGAACCACACCACGATAATATGCAAACCGTCCCATTCCAGGTAACATTCCACATTAAAGCAGTAAAAAGACTGCATTTCCTCTTCCCCCAAAACTTAAAAGGTTGGGGATTTAGCTCAAGTGGTAGAGTGCTTGCCTAGCGCAAGGCCCTGAGTTTGACCCTGAGCATTCCCCCCAAAAAATACTGCACAGATTTTTTTTTTAAAAGAAAGGTACTGCTGCTGTAAGAAGTTACTAAGTGATCATTTCCTATTTAATATGTGGTTATGACATTTTCTTTCAGCATTTTTCTCCATCAAGAATATCCAAAGCAACACCTTTCACAATAGCATCCAAAAAAATGAAGTACCTAGGAATCAATCTAATGAAGGAAGTAAAAGATCTATACAATGAAAACTACAGTACTTAGAAAAGGAGATTGAAGATAATATCAGAAAATGGAAAGATATCCCTTGCTCCTGGGGAGGAAGAAGCAATATAGTGAAAATGGCCATACTCCCAAAACTGCCATATAGATTTAATGCAATCCCAATTAAATTACCAATAGAATACTTCACAGAATTAGAGAAGACAATCCTAAAATTCATTTGGAACCAAAAGAAACCTAGAATAGCAAAAGCAATTCTGGGCAACAAAAGCAAAGCAGGGGCCATCACAGTCCCTGACCTAGAACTATACTACAAAGCTACTGTAATAAAAACAGCATGGTACTGGCATAAAAACAGACCCCAGGACCAACGGAACAGATTAGAAGATGAAGAAACAGGTCCAAACACTCTCAGTCACCTTATCTTTGACAAAGGGGCCAAATAACCTCACTGGAAGAAAGATAGTCTCTTTAATAAATGGTGCTGGAAAAACTGGCTCTCCACATGCCGAAGGTTAAAACTAGACCCGTGTCTTTCCCCACGCACTAAGCTAAAATCAAAGTGGACCAAAGATCTAAATAGTAGAAACACTAAATCTATTGGAAGATAGAATAGGTCAAACTCTTGAAAACATAGGTGTAGGCAAGGACTTTATGAACAAATCCCCAGATGCCCAGGAAGAATCAACAACTGGGACCTGATCTTATTAAAAAGCTTTTGCACAGCAAAAGAAACTACCAACAGAGCAAAGAGACAACCCACAGAGTGGGAAAAAAATTTTGCCAGCTATTCCTCTGACAAAGGACTAACATCTCGAATATATAGAGAACTCAAAAAAATCAGACCCCCCACATTTAAAGACCCAATCCAAAAGTAGGCAACTAAAATGAATAGACACTTCTCAGATGAAGAAGGAGAAACAGCAGATAGACATATGACAAAATGTTCACCATCACTGGTCATTCGAGAGATGCAAATTAAAACAACCCTGAGATTCCACCTCACTCCAGAAAGAATGGTTATTATCAACAAATCAGCCAATAACAAATGCTGGAGGGGCTGTGGAGAAAAAGGAACCCTTCTCCACTGTTGGTGGGAGTGTAGACTGGTGCAACCACTATGGAAATCAGTGTGGAAAGTCTTCAGCGAATTAGGACTAGAGATTCCATTTGACCCAGCTATTCCACTTCTTGGTATCTTCCCAAAAGAATTAAAAGCATCATGCTGCAGCAATATATGCACACCCATGTGTATAGCAGCACAGTTTGTAATAGCTAAATCTTGGAAACAGCCCAAATGCCCATCAACTGAGGAATGGATAAAGAAAATGTGGTTTTTTTATACAATGGAGTAATACTCTGCCATAAAGAATGATAAGCTTGAGATATTCCTAGGTAAATGGATGCATCTTGAGACCATACTCCTAAGTGAAATAAATTGGACACACATGTTTAAATGCTGCATTGTTTCTCTGGTGTGAGAAACTGAAAGTGTAAATAAACACTGAAATGTATTATATTGGGAAAGGGAAGAAATGCCCAAATGGGAAAGGGAACAGGGAGGGGGAAAGGAACAGAGGGACAAGAGAAATAAGGAATGGAAGGAAAAAATGGAAACAAAGCTTTTGTAAATAAGGAGGGAGGCAGGGGTGAAGGGAGGGGAGAGGAGTGGGAAAAAAGGAAGCAACAAGATCTATGACGTACAGGTACAAATTCCCTATGATGAATGTTGTCACTATGTACATCTACAATGTACCATTAAAATAAAAAAAAAAAAGAACATTCAAAGCAGTTTCCTAATACACAGCATTTGGATGTATATACCATGTTGGCTCTTAAAATGATAAACTCATTTTTATTTTGTAATAAAACTTCTAATGACAAAATACATGTAAAAGTGGAATTTTATGATTTCCAAAAAGTAAGCCGCGTTTGTTAACCAGGTACTTGTCTGCTTGGTTTTTTTTTTTCTTTTTTTTTTGGTGCTGGGGATTGAACTTAGGGCCTTGCGCTCATAAGCCAGGCACTCTAACCACTGAACAAATCTCCAGCCCTTTGTCTACATTTTTAAAACCTGTGAAAAGATTTTAAAGCTCTTATAAAACCTAAAATTTCTTTTGAAAAGTTGCCTTAAAAATTCTTGCCATGTTGCTGGGCATACCACTGCTGTCTCTGCTTGCGATTTTCCAACTCAGTGACAAGAGCTTGTCTGTAGGCTTCATACATTTTAACAATCTGTTCCAGTTCTTTCATGAAGAGCAACTCTAGCACTCCCTGGTATGTATCCAGGTCAGGAAGCTAAAAGAGTTCCCACTTCAGAATGTGGTCATATTTCACAGGCGCCTGGGCATAAACTTGAAGCCCGTCAGGAATTTCTGCAGTGCGGTAAGGATTTGCAGGTACCTGATTTCTTTCAGTTTGCTGTGGCTGATATGTGGCAGGAGGAGGTTGGTCATACCGAGGTACACTAGGAGCACAGGGATTCCTGTACTGAGCCTTTTTACTTGTGTCATTTACACCATAAATTACAAATTCTGAAGACTCAACTCGTTCCCATCCAGGAGGAAGTCCTTCTTGTTCAAGAGGATGGCTCCAACGAGTTGTGTTTGTGTTATGATCAATGTAATATTTTCTCCCTCTCAGTCCACAGACCAGCCAGGAGGAAGGAGCAAGTCTTCAGACCCAGGGTTAGTTAAATTTCCTAAAGAGGTAGAGGCAACTCTCACAATACCTGAAGCATGCCTCCCCAATTCTGTGGCATTCTTTGGAAGAGATCACGGTTGTATTCATAATATCTGTAGTCTTCATGCACACAATCTCCCGCCTTCTCTGACCATCGAAAAAATTGTCTGAACAGTAATATCGGGAACCAGAGTCTCCATTGTTAACAGCAAATTTAACTTCTGTCAAAAATAACTGAGATGAGTCATACTCCTGAGGGACATCTGCTAGACTCCCAGCAAGGTAAGAAGGTGGAAATAATCTGTTGCTTTCTCGTCTCATTATTTCATGAGAGGTTCTCTGAATTGGAGTTCTAAGGAGGCTCCGGTTTTTTGAAACTACTCTATCTCCAGAAGCTGAAAAAACAGTAGATCTTGAATCTGGAAGACAGATATTAGTTCGTCTTGTAATTGTTGGACCGTGCAGGATAAACAAAGGCAGGAGCAGAGGCGACACCTCCTTCCTCACGTACTTCCCCTGCACCTCGGCCGGCCCGGACACTTTGTTCGTGGTTTTCCTTCGGGACAGAGGCCTAGGCGCCGTCCCCGCCCGCCGCTCCGCAGCCTCACGTCGGGCTGCGTGTTTGTGGCGCTAAACTTGCCCGCGCTTCGGCCCTTCCCGGAAGTCCGGCGGCTCAGTGACGCGCCTGCGCGCTGTGAGGGGAGGCTGGGCGGGGCCGCTGCGCGCTGCGGGGAACCGCTGCTGCTGCGCCACCCTGCTGTGCTGCTTTTCACTCTCTCCGGCTCTACTGGTAATATCTCAGGTGACATGTAAGTGTTATGGCTGTTATCTAAAATGTCTCCTAAAGACTTGTGGTGATGAAGGCCCAATGGCCGATGGGTTTTGAGGAAATGATTGGGCTCAAAAGGCTGTAATTTCATCAGTGGAGTAGTCCACTGATGAGATCATAATTTTATGGTAATTTCGGGAGGTGAGGAAACAGGACTTGGGGCCTAATTGGAGTAGACGGGAATGTGACGGCGGGTATTCCATTGGCCCCACCCTTACTCTCGACTCGCCTCTGTCTGCTTGCGAGCAGCCGAGCAGCCATAATGCACCAGGCCCTCCATCATGGTGGTCCGTTCCCCGCGGGCGTGAAAGCAGTGCAGCTGGCCGGCCGAGGGCTAAGATGTCTGAAACCATGAGCTAAAGCACACCTGTCCTCCTTTGTGTTGTTGGTGCCAGGCATTTATCTGATGATGGAAAGCTAACACACGGTGGCAGTGAGCTCCCAGGAGGCATCGCTTTTGAGTCATTGGCAGTGGCCACTTTATTAAACTCACAAGGACGAGGTCTGAGGCAGCTTCTTAATGACAAGTGTGATAGTCTTAGCAGAGGCTGTGAGAACCTTGGGTGGTGGCAGTGGCTCTGCCGTTCGCAGTGGAGTCTCCAGTACCTCCACAAATTAACCAGAAATCACGTGCAACCTGTACGTCTTTTGATGAAAAGGTACTTCTTGTACTTCCTTACAGCCACGTCAGTTTTGCAAAGTACAACACTTTTGTGCCATAATTTCCCCAAGAAATGAGAACTCATTTGTTCCTTAAATATTTCATATTTCTGTGATTACATAGTAAATCAAAATTACTTTTCAATTCTTGCATTATTTTTGGCTGGGTGGTATGTAGTAGCTAGGCAATGACATTAAATAACATTACAGAAAGAGAAATTTAAAATAATGTGTCCTGTTGAGACTCTCCAGAGAAGACAGAAAATAATTAGCCAATTTATAATACCAAAAAGGTACAGCCCCAACCTTTGCTTTTGAAGAAAACAACAAAAATATATAAAAATGGAACAGTACTTGAGATAATTTAAGTGAATTAAAATGTCTTAAGAGCGATACATTTGCTGTCTAGCCTAAATTGACCTTGCATATAATGAAGTCCAAAGGTTCTTGAGTTACATGATTTACAGAGTGCCACACAGTGCGATCTAGTTTCTGAGTTACTGCATCCATCATAAGAGACTACTGCGATAGTTCCTTTCCTCCTGCCTGTCTGAACAATCCTATCATTGAAGACTTCCTATGAGGACAGGGGTGACAAATACATGGTAGACGTACCATGCCCAGAGCACCACCACTTATTCATTATGTCACTCTTCACCAGTATCTTGATCTGCTCAGTCCTCCTATCAATTGGAATTAACACAAGATGAAACCTACTGGATTAGGGAATTAAAACAGTTTCATGAACTCTAAAGGTTATCTACAAGCAAATATGATATGTGGCAAGGAAGAGATTGCCTGGACCAATAGGAAGAGCTTGCTACTTATTTATTCATTCATTCACTCATTTATTTATAAATCAGATTAATAACTGGTCCTGAAGAATCAGAAGTGTTGGAGTTAGAGGAAGACAAGAATGGGAGTGACTACAGGCTGAGGGTGTAGCTCAGTGATAAAGCACATGCTTAGTATATCTGAGGCTCTAGGTTGGATCTCCAGCAACGGAAAAACAAGCCAACTAAAGAATAGTAGTGACCAGGTCTGGAGCCTGAAATGGGGGAGGGGTGTGTGTGGCCACAGAGGAAGCCCACTGAAGGATGGGAAATGAGAGTAAATTTCTCTTGTTTCACAATTATGTGAGGTCATGATGTATTTTTCTTAGGGCTGTCCTGAAGAGTTTGGTGGAGAATGACTCAGAATGGGGCTACTCACAGTGAGTTTCTCGCCACTTCCTGCATTACCTGGATACTTTTGGAAGTCTTCCACCAAATACTTGGTTAGGGCGGCCCAGCCCACCTACCTTGTGACAACTGACAACATATTGCTTGAGGTAAATCTGAATAGAGTCAATCATCCCTGGGCAGATCATTTCCAGTGAAAATGGAATTGAAGCTTTTAGTGGTCCCAGAGGCTATGAGGTTTGTGGCTTTACAGTGAATGGCCTGAAGTCGGGTGTATAGCCGGCCAAATCTGGGACCTTCCACTAAAATTCTCTGATAAAATAATACTTAAAGTAACTTAATTTTTATTGGTTCATTTAATAGGACAAAAACTATAAGGCAATTTTGCAAATTGCCACTCTCTCCTTAACCTGTGACCTTCGGCAGGTCTTGTTATTTTTTTTTTTTTTTATTTCTTGTGTACGAAATGATTCCTTTTTTATTTTTATTTTATTTTTTTTTTTTTGGTGCTGGGGACGGACTTAGGACCTTGTGCTTGCAAGGAAAGTACTCTAACCACTGACCTAAATCCCCACCCCCATGATTCCTTTTTTAAAAAGAAAAGTGAGGGCCGGGGAGCGTTCAATGGTAGACCATTTGTCTGGCATGCACAAGGCTCTGGGTTCAATCCCTAGGAGTGCAAAAGAACAAGAACAAAAACAAAAACCAAAACCACGAGTTGTCACATAGTTTGAAACAAATGTATATACAAAGTTGTGGCCTTGTATTTTAAAAGTATAAAGAGCTCAGGCACAATACCTGTGGAAAAGTAAAATTTCTTGGATTCAAGCTAGAGGCTTTTTTGGCAGTGGTGGTGAACCTATGGCATGTGTTTTTGTTTTTCTTCTAAGACAAAAGATGTTAATGTATGAGTTGTTTTTCTAAACTAAACCTCGATGTTCAGGTTTAACGGCAGTGTTGGCACTTCGTGATAACTAAGTGGGTTTCTCAAAGCTTCACCATCTCTGGTATAGAGCAAGCAATAAGATGCAGGTTTGGTGTTTTCAAATCAAACTGTTCATTAGAACAAAGATCCAATGTGCAACTTTCACTTTCTGTTACTTTTGAAAACATTTACTCTTCTTTTGACTTCCAGGTGAAAAAAAAAAGTATTGAAGAATTTTACAGGGACAAGCCAAAAATAAACCAATCTTCTATAGCCCCCCTCTTTTCAGCAGCAGGGTTCTAACCCAATTAACAAACTGATTTAAATGAAAATAAAATTGCGATCAGTTTTGGTTGCTTTCTTCTCCTCCCTGCTGTTGAATCTCGTTGTAATTAGCATTTTTATTTTTTAATATCTAACTTTAGTCAAGAAAACAAAATTGAGAATGTGGGTTGTATAATTAGCCAGAACTTCTATTTTATTCTTCACTAATATGCCCTCCCATCCAATGAACTTCATATTTCCACAATTTTATGCACTTCGTTTTCTAGAACACAAAGAATAACGGTAAGAAACGAGACCAGTTAGCAAGGATTCTTTACGTCTCTTGTTTGTCTCAGACATGGAATAAATTCGTATTTGAAATTGTACATGTTTAGCTTCAACTCACCTTAAATACACTGAAAACAAACTAAGTCAAATAGAAATGAAAAAAACCCATGTCATTGAGTTCTTTCAAATTGCTTTTCGAAAGTAAGATTTTTAAACGTACAATCTAGTCTAGTTGTGGTTTTATCATCATTTCTACTGAAATAAGAGGTGTTTTTTTTAATTTAAGAGAGACTGTGGTCTTCATTTTAAAGCAATCTAGTATAAATACAGGTTGAGAGTAAGAGCAAAGAAAGAACACAACACCCAAGAGGCAGAATCAGACATGCAGAAGGAGGGCAGGCAGCCCCTAGTCTTTGGTTTCAGCTCAGAGGTCATTACAGACCCTGATCAGAGGTTGCTTTAGTCTTTGACCCCACAGTCTTCTCCAGGGGGCAGATGCGTATCTGTGCCTTCCTCAGGCTTGCCTGAAGGCCAAGACCTCTGCCCAGGCCTGGCTCTAGGTCTCATCTGCCTTGGAGAAGCAGGGAGAAAAGGCAGTGACTAGATCCTCTTTCCTGGGGAGTCTCTCACCTCAAGCACTGGTTTAAAGAATTCACCCCAAACAACATAATTCACCCCAAACAGCAGGCCAAACTGAAGCCCAGAGCTAGCAATCTCTATCTGAAGAGGCACCTTTGTCCTACGTCATCATATCACATTGTGTGTCTAGTTTTCCACATCCACAAGCTTGCAGACTTCCTTCCCAATTCCTATTTAAGTAATGTATTTTATTTCCAATAAAACCACTCCCTATTCTCATTTGCTAGGCTAGACTGGTTTCTTCTTTCATCCTTAGAACTATAGAATATAGATCTGAATTTAAAATATATGTGGCTATGTGAACAGTGCTCTTGTCTTAGTAAGGTATTTTGTTTCTTTTTATCTTTAAAGTATTTGGTGGGCATCTTTAATAGAAACTGTGGCCTTTTTGACTTGGAAATTTATGGCTGTATCCTTTTGTTTTAGCTTAAGGTCTTATTTCCTTGCTCCTCTGCCCCTCAGTGGCCTTCCTTCCCTTTCCTCCCTCTTTCCCTCTCTCCTCCTTTCTTCACTCCTTTCTTTCTTCTTCCTTGTCTTTCTTTTTCTTTTTCTACCTTTTCCTTTTTTTCCTATGTTTTATTTGTGAGATTAATATATTTTGATAAAAATCAAGAAGCATAAAAGAAAATTTAATAAGGTTCTCAGATGTTTAAATATTTCCCCTAAAAATGTGATTATCACTGATTCATATGACTTTCAAGCAATAAAAAACAGTTGAAGCACACATATTTCCCATGATTTTCACTTAATAATTTAAAGTTCAGACAAAATTACTTGAAATCTAAGAGAAAGGCAATAGCAGTAGTCTACTTATCAAATGCCAGTGAACTGATGAGTGACTGGCGAGATTGCTGCTTCTCCCTTCCCCTGCTCTCCCTTTCTCTGTCTCTGTCTGTCTCTCTGTCTCTCTCCCTCTCTTGCTCTCTCTCTCTCGCTCTCTCACTCTCTCTCTCACACACATACACACACACTCTCTCTCTCATACACACCTCACTTGATAAACGGCTGGCGATTTTTATGATGAGTACTCTAGGCCATGCTATTTAAAACAGACCTTATTTAAAGCTGCTTTGTGTGAAGTGGGTCATTCTATACTTTCCAGCATTCAGATACAATGTTCCTTACAAAATTTATGACTTTGAAAGTTGGAAATTAAATTTACTTCAGCAAGTAATGTGTTGACCAGTTTCTTACTACAAATCTTGTAAAACATTTATAGCAGTAAAAGAAATGTATCTTTATCAAGTTTCTTTCAGTGGCAGGATCTTTCTTCTAGTCCGTGCCCTGAAGTCAGACTACACTGCCACTCCCCACCTGAATGACCTGGACAAGTTCTTCCATCTTGCAATGTCTGAGTTGCTTTTTTACTTTTTCTTTTCTTTTTTTTTTTTAAAGCAAGGTTTCTCCTGTGTTACCCATGATGGTCTCAGATTCCTGGTCAGGGATCCTCCTGCCTCACCCTCCTGATTGCCGGGACTATGGGAGATCCCCCCACATCCTTCTGTCTCTGTCTTATCATCTGTGAAATGGAAATAATGATGGGATTTAGTTCATATGTACATGTGAGGACTAATTAGATTATTACATCTACTTAACTGATAAGGAAGCCCGTTAACTAATCCAGTTTAGTACTGAATGCAAGTCACAGAGCTTTTCATTAGCACAGCTAATATATGAACTTCATCTGTCTACCTCCAAATCCTGTGCAGCATGGTACACTGGGTTCTCTCTTTGCATATAGATTATAAATTGTTATAGGAGATATGTATGTACATATATAGATATTTTTCTCTTTTTGGTTTTATGAAACAGGGTCTCATTATGTAGCTCAAGTTGGCCTGAACTCACTGTGTAGCCCAGGTTGGCCCCAAACTCACGGCGATCCTCCTGCCTCAGTCTCCCGAGTGCTGGGATCACAGGAGTGTACCACCGTGCCCAGCCAGGATGTTTCTATATAGATTTTGACTTTTAGGATGAATAAGAAAATTTGAATTTAGCATATATTCAACAATCAATTAATTCCATAAGAGGAGTATTTGTACATATTTATTTTTCAATGAAGAAACAGATGCTTAAAATATTAATTGATAAGGAAATTTACCTGAAGAAGTAGGAAAAAAAAAAGAAGAGAAAGAAGATGAAAAATGCACACAGAGATGAATTCCAGGGTGTATTTCAAATTTGGAGCAGATTCAAACTAACATTTTACCCCATCATTCTCCATTATTTTGGAAATAATACAGTGTAACTCTAATCACTCAGATTTTGGGGACTCGAAATCAATATGCTAAAGAGATATCTGC
Source organism: Hystrix cristata (assembly GCA_004026905.1). Lineage (NCBI taxonomy): Eukaryota > Metazoa > Chordata > Mammalia > Rodentia > Hystricidae > Hystrix > Hystrix cristata. The sequence goes on along the minus strand of PVJO010002746.1, from coordinate 55,041 downwards.
ACCTGCACATTCATTGCAGCATTATTCACAATAGCTAAGGCACAGAAACAACCTGGTAGTCATCTTGGATAATACATAAAGAAAATATGGCTTATTTGCACAATGGAGGAAGTTCTTTGTTTTGCACCAACATAGGTAAAATTGGAGGACACTACGTTGAGTGAAATAAACCAGGGATTGAAAGACAGATGCTGTTTCACATGACCTCAGTTGTACACTGGCTCTAGGAAAGTCACAAGTCACAGTCATAAGAGTGGAGAGTAGAATGGTGGTTAATAGAGGCTAGAGAGGCGGTGGATAGGGAAACATGAGATGTTGATTAAAGGATATGAAATTCCAGCTAAAAGGAATATACTTTAGTAATATTGCGCAGAATATTTAAAAATCATCAGAAGAGTATATTTTAAATATTTTTTACCACAAAACTGATAAGTATGTGGGGTGGATTTGTTAATTAGCTTAATCAAATCATTTTACATGTAATCACGTATCAAAGCATCACATTGTGCCCCATAAATACATAGTATATACAATTATTATTTAAAATAATATTTTAAATAATAAAATTTTAAAATAAAATTTAAAACAAGAGTGTAGACTTTGTAATTAGATATAGTCCAGCAGTCAGGATTCTAGCTCTGCTGAGTGTTCTTATGTGTAATAGCAGAATAATAGTACCTATTTCATAGGTTTGTTAAAATCATTAAATGATACCATGATTGTGAAGTGCCTAGGTGAGGGCCTAGGACATATATGATGCCCAGTGAAAGACAGTTTAGCAAAAGAACATAACTAGCTTTTATAATACTTTTTTTGGTGGGGGGCTGCTGGGGATTGAACTCAGGGCTTTGTGCTTGCTAGGCGAGCACTCTACCACTGAGCTAAATCCCCAACCCCTTATAATACATTTTTGAGGTGGTGTAAGGCTCTAAAGGGTCCTCTTAATGCTGAAGAACTCTCAGTATCTGTGTAATCATAATACTGTGGAATTTTAGTGGTGAACTGTAAATTAAGAACTTCCTAGTTCGATTACTTCACCTTTTTTGTTTGCGGTACTGGGGATTGAATCCAGAGCGAGCTCAGCTAACCTCCAGCTCTTTCTATTTTATTTTTGAGATAGGGTCTTGCTAAGCTGCCCAGGATGGCCTACAACTTGTGATCCTTCTGTCTCAGCTCCTAGAGTGCTGGAATAACAGGTGCACATTACTGTGCCCAGCTAAGTTACTTCATGTTTTAGGAAACAAACTCAGAAGAAATGAAGAGAATTGCCTAAATTCACACAGCTAATTATAATAAGAGCGGGACTCTGAATTAATGATTCCTCTAATTTTTTGGAAGTTGTAGACGAATGACCAGATCACTTCTGCAATAAAATATGAAGTGTGAGCATCTGTGAACAGAGGTTAGGATTCCAATCTATTATTGCAACCTATTAAATTCAGACATATATTTATTTAATGGCAGTTGCAATTGTTCTTGTGCTGCATGATAACAAGGCACAAATCGTGAGTAGTTTATATGAACAAGTGTCACTGTAATGGTTTTGTACAAGCATGCCAAGAGGAAACTGCTCGGAGGGCCTTATAAGGCTCTTGAATCAGTTACATTGGAGGGTTGGGGAGTTCAGGGGTGGAAGAGTAGCTGTGCTCTTTCTAGCAGAAGATAGGAGTCTGAGAAGCGGTTTTGGAGGGAGGGGAGACAGGACGTTTTTACTGAACATCTTTTCTACTAATGGAAGAACCAGCCAGCATTCTTCTTTGCCTCCACCCGTATCTTGCTTGGATCTGAGTTTCACTGCCTGAACCCATTCCTTAGCAACAATGCCAGAGGCAGCACCCAGAGCAGGGCGATGGAGTAGCTTTACTTTTAGCAAAGTTGCTTTGCGTCTTCCATTATCATATCATCATCCTGATCCTAATACTTGGTGGCCATTGTGCTGATACACTGAGACTCTCACGGCTCACCCTAAGTGAGGAGCTCGGGTACGTGATTATCTCTTTGGTCTGTGGAGAAGAACCTAGGTTTCCAGTTCCTTCTCCTGTTGCTCCCAACATGAGAGGGTGAGAGCTCTCTTCTCCTAGGTTCCTTCAGGACTATGTCAAAGATGTGAGATTTTTTTCCACAGCGTATAGCCCCTGTGGATATTAATCCAGAGGATTCCCTGAAGTAGGAAAATGTTCATGTATAGGTTAGGTTAATCACATTGTTTTCTAAAACTTAAACTGAAGGAAAGGGACATCTGATGAGAGGGTAGGGAGTGAGGGGTGAGAAGTATAAAGAGGTCTGTTATGAGTGATGAGAGTTTTAGGGACCTCTTGTATTGAAGTCCCTGTTGGGGAACTTTGGTCCTCCAGACAGCAGGATGGGAGAGAAAGTATACCAAGGAAAGGAGATGTGCAAAAGCAAGAAGGGGTCTGCTAAAGACCAACTTCATGCTGCCACAAAATCCCTCTAGGATCTCCCTGTCCTTTACTTATGTTTCTCTCCCTACTGTTTCTCAAAAAAACAAAACAAAACAAAACAAAACAAAAAGCTGGTATTTAAATCTGATTAAGTGCCAGACGTGCCTCACTTCTGGAGGTGAAACTACACTGATCACTCACTCAGCGATGATCTGTATAAACATCTTTGCAGAAACAGGCCCAAAACTACCTTTGGGCAGTGGATAAGTATCCTAAAGTATGTGGAAAATAGTTTCTGCCTACATCCACGTACAGTCGAGCTGGAACTGTCACCTGTGTTATTTTCCCTGTGCCTTGATACTTGTGTCTAATTGACACGTGTGCTCATTGATGGGGCTACCTTCTTTATTCAGGTCGTCCAGTCGGTGTGTGTGTGTGTGTGTGTGTGTGTGTGTGTGTCTAAGTGGGAGGTGGGCATAGTGGAGTTGGCACTCATTCTTGCTCTCTGCTTTGTGCCTCCTCTGGGCTGCATTACTTGGGCCTGGTGGCAAGTGTTGCTTTCTCACAGCTGTCGTCACACTCCCAGCTACCTAGTTGTTCCTGTCGTTCAGGCAGCCATGCTCACCGTTCTTGCTTTAGCCCTCTTTTTTCTGCCACCACCAGCAATGTTGTCTGCATTGATGCTCCAGTTCAACTGCTCCTGAGGACCTTGGAGTTAGAAGAGAGATTTTCTCCTAGACAGTGATGGCTCTTTTTATCATCCTTGGCTTGTCAAACCTTTTTATTTAATGGTGCGGGGGATGCAACCAGGGCCTCATACGTGCTAAGCGTGTGCTATACTATTGAGCTTTCCCCCCAGCCCCATAGTCTAACTTTTAAATAGGGATGGGGTAGGTTTTGGAGCAGGAAGACTCGAGTTGGAATCCTAGCCTTTCCATGTAGTAACCCTTTGACTTTGGGAAAATTACTTAAAATTTGGCACTTTGTTTCTTTACTCATAAGTTGGAGACAATAATACCTCCTTGGCAGGATTGTTATGAGAAAGGGAAGTATTTTATGAAAGATACCAGGACTACAGTAAACAGTTAATGATGATTAAGCCCATATTTAAATGGCCACAATTCTTTTATTTAACATGAGAGAGCTAGGTCAGAGTTCTCAGTTGGATGTGGAAACTAGGACACTTCTCATGACCTTATTATAGTTGATTGGTAATTTATGGATAGTTTCTAGGGTAATGTCTGTTCCCAGAGAATGTAGCAAGTTGGAGATTTTATTTCTAGGCATTCTATCTAATAGAATTTTATGGATAAGTTTTCACTCATTAACAAATCAACTATTGGACCACTGAATCTTATGAACTGAACTTGAGCACAGAAGTAGCTGGTCTTTTCAGAGCTATACTGGTGGCATTAAAGACCAAGGGAGTGGGACGGTCTCACATGTAATTTGGTTCTTACCTTAGGCAAGGGCTTGTGTGTTACTGAGGGATGGCTGTATTATTACCATTGCAAGGCCCAACTGCCTGCGCGTAAAGAAAGCACTCAGTCTGTGGCCATGACCATATATAGCCATGAAAATGCTGAGTGCCATCCAACAGAAAGGCAGGCACATAAAAACTTTACCATGCCTCCTCATCCACCTTCTTTACTGAGTTTGGCAACTTGGGACTTCTGACTGTTCCCCAGAATCAAAATTACCAAGAAAGTAAATGTTTTGAATCAGTTCAGGACACGGGGGCAGCCATGATGGTGTGACTAAAGACACAAAAAAGGACTTTTAGAACTGCTTCAGAAAGAGGCAAAATGGTGGGATAAGTGCATTCAAAGAAGGGGAATATTTGAGGGGAATTAATGCAATATGTTTTTTGTAGTAATAGAACTTAACAAAATTTAAACATTCACCATATTTTTCAATCATACCTTGTATGCCAATGCTACCTTCAGTAATACCTTGTATGCCATACCTTTTTAGCACAATGCTAAAAACTGTAGGTATTATCACATATAATGTTTACAAGAATCTTTTGGTGGTAAAATATAAAGTGCTTAGTAGATACCAGGCACTGCTCTAGATACTTTACAGTTCTTCACTTAATTAATTCTCACTACAAGAGAATTAAGAAATAGGTACAATTATTATTCCCACAGATGCAGAAATTGAGGGTCAGAGAGGCTGTGTAACCTGTCCAGGCTCACACAGTTGAATATGTGACTCAGTAAAAGTTTAGAAGAGGTTGCTCTGATTCTAAATCTGGTATTACATAGTGTATTTTTGTGTTCAGAATTCCACATGCACCTATAAACTTTCTGTATCATTTCTATATCTGCTAATAAAATTTTTGATAAACTGTCTCAATAGAACAAATCTTACTGTTAAAAGATAATCTTATCCTCGATTGCCCTCCACTTAAATGTATCTTTTAAATTCTGAATTACTTTCTTTTTATTTTTCTTAATTTCACTGAACTGATTTGAAGATAGGCTTTAAAAATGACTCCAAGACTGGGTTATAGTCCATTTCCGTGATTGACACTAAGGCTGTCTTTTAAATCTCCTATGGATTTGAAAGCAATTCAGAACATATTCTTTGTGATAGCTACTTCATCATATTTTACTTGTATAGATTTTTTAATAATAGACAACACCACCAGAATTATTTCCTTCAATTGCTCTTGTCAAGCACTACTTTATTGTAGTGCTAAATTGGATTTTGGGGAGAGCTTAAAGCTTAATGTTTATGGGGAATTTTCAAAGGAATTTGATTTTTATTATTTTTCTTAGTTTCATATTTGACTTTAGTGTTTAGAGTGATGCCCTAAGTAAGGCCTTTGAGATTGAAGTCTTTTATCTGCAGAGTGGCCATAATATAATCTGTACAGAGTACATGTAAAGCCATTTCCCTGGTCTCAGTCCTCTTCCAAGGAGATGCTCAAGGGGTTGGCTGCTAGTTCATTTTCCCTTTAATCTATGCATCAGCCTAGAGCTGCAATTCAAAGTCTTTTGTCATTTGAAGTGAACATTTTACAACACAGTCTTTCTGGGTAACAATGGCTAGAATCAGACAGCCACACATTACTGCTTTCACCAGATTCCTGAACTGTGAACAGTACTAAAGTTAAGAACCAATCTTGTGAGCCGTCGAGTTACCTCACAAACCAGAACTCTTGTGTGGTCTTCAATAAAATGAAGGAATCATAAGGATTCTTTCATGATTTAAAGCAAGGTCGTAACCTGGGAGTCTACAGATTTGTGTTAGGATTGAGGAGTCCATGTACATGAGGGGGAAAAAAGCCCCTACGTATTTATGTTCATAATCTCTACTTGAAATTTAGTGTTTTCTTTCATTATGAATACAAGCCACAAATCATAATAAAATTAATGTTACCTGTGATTCTATCTTTGGTAGAAATAACAGGCATTATTCTTTTACATGATAGATGTTACAGATGTCTCAAAATATCACTTATCCTCCTTTCTACTTTAAGATCATGGTAATTATTAGACCGACTGTGACATCTTGAAATTTAGTGTCTTAATAAAGAAGCAGATGTTACAATATCAAATTCAAAGCTATTTTGGTAACCACATTTCAATATAATTGGTTACAAATTGATGGGACTTATTTTACAGATTTAAAAAATAGTTTATTTTCTGAAAGGGGTCCTCCAGACTTCCAAAGGGATACATGGCACAAAATAAATCAAGAACCCCTGCAGAGGTGGTGCAAAGGATGTGGCCCAAGGCAACACTGGTGAAATGCAGACTCCAAGCCATTCTCTCTGAGTGTACCCAGAGAATCTTAGGAAAGGAAGAGGCAGCCTCATTTTCCCTCCTAGCTTTTAGCAAGGATGACTGATCCTTAATCTGACTGACCTGAATCAGAAATCCTGGAACATTAGGAACACCAGCCAGTCCATAGCCAGGGATGTGAGCAGGTCTGAAGGGCCAGCAGCTAATGGTGCTTCCATCCACAGTGTGTCCGATGTGAGACCCATGAACTGTGGTGCTTCTATGAACCACTCCAGATAACTCCCTTTATGATTTCTGCACAGAGCTGCCTATGTTGCTAAATAGTCTACACTCAGGTTTTGGAGGATACATAATACATAAAATACGCAGATTCAAAAAAATACGCAGATTCAAATCCTTATTCGTAAAGATCTATTCAGGAGAATCTAACTTTACTCTTCAAAATTTAATATCGATCTAAAAGTATATAAACACAGGCTATGACTTGAGACTGTACATATCTTGAAATCATCACTCTATTCTCTGATTACTCATTGGTAGAAGAATTTATTTTAAATAGCATAACCTTAAAATGAAAATGATTTGGGAAAATTATGTGTATCAGTTAGGATTAAAATCTGCTGCATATAATTGGAAATTCCAAATTAATTTAAGATAAATATTTATTTCTCTCATGTTGAAAAAAAGCCTGGAAGTAAGAAGTCAGGAGTAGCACTGTATCTCTGTAAAGTTATCTACCCAGAATCCCTCTGTCTTTTTGCTACTCTGCCCTTAGCAGTGATGTCTAGTCTCTAATGATTCAGTGTGGCTGACTGAGCTCTTGCCATCACAGCTACATTCCAAGGACCAGGAAGAAGGAAATACAGGATAAAAGAGTTCTTTCAGCTGAGTTACCTTCTTTTTAGTACCTTTCCAGCAGGTCTCATTCAACTATTCTGTTTATATTTCCATGACCAGAACCCCACTCTATAGGCATAAGGAAGAATGGGAAGTGGAATCTCATAATTAGGTGCATTATTGCTTCCAATCAACCTGAGGGTCTAGTTTTAAGAAGCAAATGAAATGGATATTAGGTAGCAACTTATAATCCTGTTATAGTATATACATGGGAATTTTCAATTAAGTGTGTACATGCTTCAGAGAAGTACTCAAGAAAAAAGCACTAGAATAGCAGACAGATGCCCTAGGTCCTAGTTTTGCCTCTGCCTTTTATCTACTACACCTTGAGCAAATTATTTAGCTTCTTTGAAGTGTAGTTCTTTCATTTTTAATGTGGATATGGTAATTCTTTTCCCTTTGCTTTTCAATTGTGGCAGATTGTAACTGAGGCAGTGTATATGAAAGTATTTTTAAAATATAAAAGCTTTGCATAAATGCCAGGGCATCTTGTTTCTTCCAGAAACATGGGAGCTGTAATCAGAGAAGGGTTCAGTAACTCCCCCAATAAACCATAGTGCCAGAAACCGTGAGGTAAGGAACAACCCCATCTCTAAATAGACTTATCAACATCTGATAATGTATTTTCTAAATTTAGATAGAAATTAAATTATTGTGTGACCAGACCATTAAATGGTGCTACTCCATGTACTATAATTGCCGTATGGGTAAGGAAAGAAGTTTTAAACATAGCATCATGTCTAATGGCCAGTGTCTTAAACAGGAAGTCTTGCCCACCATTGAGAGGACAGAATCAACTCTTGCCAACAGAGGCAGAAAGAGTTGCACTGTAGGATTCAGATTGGCTCACAGAATCGCTGGGGACAAGGAGTTGAAGAAAGAGCCACAGGGAGCTGAGCTTTTATGGATTAACTTCTAAAGCCCCCACAGAAGTGGGCTACTGCTCCTGCCATGATCAAGAAGCCATCTGTTAAATCAAGAGTCTTGCTTGAGGTCTTGGCTTTAGAATCCCACTGCAGCAACTTCCACAGATTGAGAAGCAACCTGATGTCTTCTGCCCTTTCTCCTTGCATTTATCTCCAGTCTAAAACCAAGACGCACACGATTGCTTCTGACTGGCGGAACCTCAGTCAACTCAGAATGCTAGCTTTAAGGAATGCTAAGAATATAGCTTTTGTATTTACAATCTCATCTAGAAACATGTTGGAATAGATGTCGTATGTGTCAATCCACAGTGTCTGCCAGAATGATTTATAAGTGTACCTATGAAATGGAAAGTGCTATTTAATTTGAAACAACAACAACAAAAAATAAAGTTCAAAAAGGCAGCAATATGTCCTAAAAATTCCAGTGCAGCAATCATGGGAGAGGAAATTTATTTAACTCAAATATAGATTAACTAAAGAGTAAAAAAACAGAGGAAACATTTGTGTGCATATATTTGTAGCATGCTGTTTTCTTACATTAATAAATTTGCATTAGCATGCCAATTTAGACATGGGGATGTTTCACTAAGAATATTATTTGCTCATATATTATAAATTTCTGTTTACTTTCATTGATTAAGAACAGAATAACTTACTCATTTTAATATGTTTACACATCATGATGAAAATAGAATAATTAAAGTTCAGTGTGTGCATAGAGATAATCTAATGAAATTTTATTGACTAAGAGAGTTCCCAGTATCATCTTTCTGCTTGAACAGCTTAGCTAATAAAACATAAGGCATTCAAAAATAAAATTAGTTAAAAGTCATAGAAAAATAATCACAGTTCTTAATGATTTCAAAAAAGTTATGGAAAATAAGATATATTCATTAGAGTGAGGAGACAGTTTTGTTGTTGTAAGTCAGATCAGTTTCTGAGAAGAGCAGACTTCCAACCTGATAGTGCAAAACTTTCTCTGGCAGTCGAACTATGACCTCATACTGATTGGCGTATTGGGGAAGTAGATAAAAATGTCAATGGATGGAAGAATTAGACTGACATTTCTGAACACTGATAAGCAGAGTAATGGAGTGGGAAACAGAAGGAACGACTGAAGGATAATGGACCTGTGAAAATGTCCTTCTTTCCAAACTCTGTTTTTTGGGTGTTAGGGTTGTGGCTCAGGGTAGTGTGCTTGCCTAGAATGCACTCTGGGTTGGATTACTGGCACCATGAAAAATAAGACCTGTTTCATTTTTCCTTGGGAGAATGGTTCTCAACTTTTAATTTCTTAAAAAGAATTCTGGTTCCCCAAAGAGCTTTTTGTTTGCATAGGTTATGTATTCACATATATCAGTATTTATCACATTTAAAGTTAGAACAACAGAAAACCTGAGAAATTTAAAACTATTTGTTTAAAATAACTGATTTCATTACATGTTAATGTAAAGGTTAGTTACAATTTGTACTTATATCAATGAAGTATTTGTACTCTGGTACACTGAAATCCATTAGCTTGTCTTGTACTTTAAATAATTCTTTGAAAATTTTGATTACTAAGCATCACTCATTGGTCACTGGGAAAATATTAGTTCACTGAATTATGAACTTGAGGCAGGAGATTAGGGGGCATCAGGGGGAAGTAGGCATGATTGATCAATTACAGAGTCCCAGGATATAGGGACAGAACAGTTCCCAAAGCCCTGCACATGGAACCAATCAGAAAGTGCTGTCTTTTTTTTCTTTTTCTTTTTTCTTTTTTTTTTTTTTTTGAGACAACGTCTTGCTATGTAGTTCAAGGCTGGCATTGAAGGCTGGCATTGAAGGCTGGCCTTGAACTCACTGTGTAGCCCAGGCTGACCTTAAACTTTTGGTGATGCTCCTGCCTTAGGCTTCTAGGTGCTGAAATTACCAAACATATATGCACCGCCATGCCAACTGTTTTCAGTTCTTGCAAGAACTCAAGCAAATTTTCGATAGGACGACCTAGATCTGAGGTTGGCCTGTGGAGTGGGAGATACAAAAGGACTGCTACTGTTGCACTCTCTGCTACTGTGTTTTCTCTTTCACAGTGGTCCACTCTCTTGCTGTTGAATGTACTTTTTTTCCTACTTTTACTTGGCCCAGACTGACTTGCTCTGCGGAGGACATTTCTTTTCCTATCTTTAATAAATGTAAAATCTTGCTACCTTGTGCACTTGTCTTGGCAATTCTTTGCTTACGTAATTCCCTCTGCATAGAAATCCTTCTCTAGAAACCACCTCTAGAAGGAGACTCCACCACCTCTAAACCCAGTAACAAACCTACCCTAAAGGTGGATACACTATCTTATGCAATATAAAAAAATCACATCTATTAATGTCACCAGAAAACTCTTAAGCATTGGGAAATTGTCAAGCTTATTGTTGTAGATATAAATTTTCCACAATTCTAATTTTGAATCTTGAGTGCTGTTATTGGCAGCAAATATTGTTTGCTGTTTTCCTTGAAGTGACAGGCACACTTTGTTCGTTTTCCAAGGAACCACGTGCGGTGGTGTACACCTATAGTCTCAGCACTCTGGGCGCCCGAAGCAGGATGATTGTGGGTTTTGTTTAAAGCGAAATGTGACTATATAACTCCTCTGTCAAAAATCCTTTATTGGCATCTTCAGCATCAAAGGAAAACTCAGTATAGCATGAAGGATTCTCTAGTATGTACTCCTCTCTTCCCAAGCTTCTTTTCTTTACTCCCACTCCTTCCTTTCCTTTTTTCTTTCCTTTCTTCCTTCCTTCTTCTCCTTTTCCCCCCAGTACTAGGATTGAACCCAGGGCCTTACATACTAGGGAAGTGTTCTATCACTGAGCTACATCCCCAGCCCTGCCCAACTTTGTTTTCCACACACCTTTTCTCCCAGCCACAACATTCTGCTTGCAATTCCTTCAAAGTACTGTACTTTTCCTCATGCTGGTGATTTTGCTTATGTAATTCCCTCTGCATAGAAATCCTTCCCTTTCATTTGCCTACATGTATCACACTTGTCCTTCAAAATTCAGTTTAAGCAATAAGAAAAACAAAAAGAAAATTAAAGAAAAAAGAAAATAAAAAAAGATTAAAAAAAGGAAAACAAAAAGAAAACAAAAGAAAAAAGATAAAAAAAGAAACAAAAAAAAGTTCAGTTTAAGCACCCAGTGAACACACCCATCCCCTCAATCTATGTCCTCCCATGTATTCCACACATTGAATTTATCCCTAGTATAGCACTTGCCATACTACATTGAATTGCTTGTCTTGTTCCCCAGGGCACTTAATCTTTTAATATAGAGTCCTTTAGGAATATTCTTTTTTTTTTTACACCCCCAGGGAACACACAGAGAAAACATTTAAAAATATTCAATAAACTTAATTATGTAAATAAATATTTTAAAAAGAATAAAAATTTAAGTCTTCACATATTTTAGAGAAGTCCCTGTAAGATTCTAAATTAGCATAATTAAAGAATTATGTTAGACTAATATACATTTTTATATAATTTAATCTCATAATTCCTGATTGGACTTTAGTTGGCTTCAGCCACCTACTTCCTTTGTGGAAGCAGCATCCTGCAATGGATGGTAGCGAAGGGCCTCTGAGTTGGGGCAGGGTCAGTAAGAGCACTTATGTTTGTGTAAATCTTGCCATTTTCAGTGAGGATGGGCCCAAGCATGCCTACGGTAGTCTGCAGCTTCTCTGGTAGGGTAGGATTTGGGTGGGCAAATACTGCCACCAATCTGACTCCAAGAGTCTCTTCCTGTGCAGGTGTGTGAATAGCACTCTCCTGGAGGTGAAGGCACTATAATGGCCACAGACTTGGCTCTAGGATTGTTTTCATCCTAGCTTTTCTCAGTTCTGGCTGAACTGTAGATGTTATGCTGCAAAATGAGGGATTCTGCTGGGGACTGATACATAGATGTCATGGAAGCCATATTTGGGAAGGCTTCTTGCAAATGCATGAAATTTATAAAGTGGATGTGTGTTCTGAAAGAGTGTTATTAGAAGACTCTCACAATCATAAGTTCTCTCCTGTGAATTTGCTAAAACACACAGAAATTATTTCTTTTTTTAAAAATTTATTTATTTTTTAATTATTTTTTTACCAAGAACACGTATTGGTACATTGTATACATAATGATCATAATCAACACGATTATTTTGTACCTGTACATGATACATCTTGGTTTCCCCCCTCTTTGCCCCCTTCCCCTCCCCTCCCTCCCATTCGCCCACCCCTCCCTATTTGCAACAAGTGTAGCTACACTTTCCCATTTTTTCCCCTTTCATCTTACTTTTCTTTTAACCTTCTTCTTTAGAAATTATTTCTTGAATGTGAAGGGTCTTCAGTGTTTTACAGCTCAAGGGTTAGCATTTACTTTAGCAAGTAAGATTTATCCATCACAGACTTCTACTTGAAATTAAAGGTCTCTCGTGTGAAGCATAGGAGAATTTACTTTTTTTTTTTTTTTTTTTTTTTTTTTTTTTTTTTTTTTTTTTTTTTTTTTTTTTTTTTTTTTTTTTTTATTATTTTTTACCAAGAACATGTATTGGTACATTGCATACATAATGATCATAATCAACATGGTTATTTTGTACCTGTACATGATACATCTTGGTGAGAATTTACTTTTGACAGCAGTGTTTCTGAGTTATCACTGGGAGGAAAGGCCCTGGCTGTGTTGACTATGGAAGTCTTTCCAATTCAGAAGCATTCTAATCACAATCCTTTCTTTGGCCCATTTTTCTTCCTTTTTCTTTCTTCTTTTTAAAAACTTCTTTAGGTTAGTCTGTTTTTTCTTTATACTTGAGCTCACAAAATGACCAAAGTGTATTTGTTGTTTAGTTGAGTACACTGTCTTACTCAAAGCTAGTTCTTTTCCATAGTAAATAATTTTTCCTTTGTGGTCCTCCCTCTTTAGCCCCCACTCCCAAGATTGGGGATTAAACCCAGGCCCCTCACACTAAGCTACATTCTCATCTGTTTAAAAAAATTTTTTTTTGGATAGGGTCTTGCTATATTGCCCAGTCTTGGCTCAAATTTGTAATACTTCTGCCTCAGCTTTCTGGAGTGCTGGGATTACAGGCATGCACCATCACACTTGGTTTATCCTCAGGCTTTTTGAAAATAAACTTCCACTCATTTTCAAGGATAATCTAATTTACTTTATAATCCTATGAATTTCTATGCAATAATACATGATCATTTCTTTTCAGGCCTCTGGGTATGGTTATATGTATATTCTTTTGATTTCTTATTAGAGACTCTTTAATGAGTCTATATTCTTCTCTTTCTTTCTCTCTCTCTTTTTTTTTTTTTTGAGACAGGGTCTCATTATGTAGTTCAGGCTGATCTTGAACTTACTGCGTAGATTAGGCTGGCCTTGGATTCCTGGCAATCCTTCTGTCTCAGCCTCTTGAGTGCTGGGATTTCAGATGTAAACCTCGATGACTGACTATTTTCTTAAATTATGTATCAACATAATTTTTAAATTTTTATCAACATTTTCTTTACCTTAATCTCTAAATATAGATGTTTATTTCCCAACATATTTTTTGTGTTCTATGCTTACATATCTGTTTTTAAAGTTTCTATGTATTTTGTGGTTTATGTACCTACTTGAAAGAATACAATCACAGAGTGTCAAACAGTGTCAGAAGAGGAAAATACAGGTTTGGGGATTTAGCTCAAGTGGTAGAGTGCTTGCCTAGCAAGTGCAAGGCCCTGAGTTTAAGCCCTAGAACAAAAAAAAAAAAGAAGAAGAAGAAAATGCAGAGGACTAGAGTCTCCTTGCATTTTACTGTGTTTATTGAGTTAACATTAATCTCATTAATGGTGTTGCTTTCCAAAGTGTCCACAAGTATTACTTCATATTGCTAAGTAGATGAATTGTCCTTTGGAAAGGAGTGCAGATAATTTTCAGAAAGGACACAGTCATCACAAAATATCTTTTAGCTAGAAGTAAAAGCAAATAAAAACTGCAAATGAACCAATAAAAAAGAAAGAGAAAAGCATTTGCGGAATAAACCCTAGGAGGCACTTAGGGGAGTGCTGTATGACATTTCCTTTTGCTGTTATAATGGTGTACTCTTCGGTTGACCAGCTGGCCAGCCAGCCACTAAAGACTTCATATCCTGTTTTCCAATTATAGGACTAAGAATTAATGTATCACCAGTATCGAGCAATGACATTTTGGCTCATTTAACTAACTCCTTTACATAGGTTACCTTCCTTTATCAGCACCATAAAAATGAGACTGATGGCAGTATTTATAGTCACTGCTAAGAGGAGCCTCATAAGCTGGGGCATCATGAGCTCACTCTTTCCTGTTGCCCAGCATTTCTAGCAAAGCTGAAATGCTGAAGAAAAACGAACCATACATTTTGCAAACACGCAAAGAAATGTGGTGACAGGAAACTGACAATACTAGAGCCAAGCTGAGAAATCATCTAAAGCCATGATACTCAGAATTTTTCATCTTAGAATATTGCCTTGCAGTTTACTTCAAGCTATCCTTGTATAGTATTTTAATAATTTAAGAGATGATCAGTTAGATCATTAAATTAAATTTTTGTGTCACTACTACTGTAACATTAGATAAATGAACAGCATGAATATGTTTGTGTGCTCTGCCATTGATATGGCTGACACGATAAAGGCTTCCTATTTTGTTTTCAGGACTTAATTTGTTGAATTGGACAGGATGAAAGAAATAATTGCATAGTTAATACATTTTTTTTGATAGGATGATGCTTTCAAAGGAATAAATTTCCTTTTAACTAAGATTTGAATGGCCAAAGAGAAAGTCCAAAATCAAACTCTAATTTGACATAGAAGAAATTATACTGTCAAACCTCTTTCAGCAGTGACAAAGATGATATCATGAGGAGTAGTCATAGAAATGACATTAAATTTGGATGGTAGATGTGCCATATATTGTAGATGTATATGACATTATCTCCAGATGTGGTCACAGGTAGAGTGTGACAGGATACAATTTACAACTTGAAGTGTTCACCTTATTACCAGAGTGCATCATTATGCATTAATATTTTAGAATAAATCCTGCAATCAACTTGTGAGTAAAACATTGTATTGTGTGGGGAGTGGGTGAGTGGGGAGAGCGTTAGAAGCATTACTTTGCCAATTGTTTATGTAATTGTGTGAATATTTATGTAATGTTTGTAATCTCATTCAGTTAGTTCTTCCATTTCTAATGGAATGAGGGGCTAAGAACAATAATAAAAGTAAAGAAAGTTTCCTCTGACTGGATCTCTGAGAAGCTTTGAGAATAAATACAAAGAAAAATGTGAGAATTTAAATGATTTTTCCTGTAGAAATTAGTGTGTATTTTTTTAGAGGCTTAAAGTCAGATTTACAGAGTCTTACTCAAGAATTAGGGAGAAGTCAGAACAACAACAACAACACCACCAACAACAAAAACAAACAAACAAAAGAGGGCTAAAAATGTCAAAGTATTAAAATTAGCTAGCCATGATTTCAAGATTGTCCAAGTGTTGACTAAGACACACTGACATATTTTATTCTTTATTTAAACTGAGAACATTCTCTTTCAGCGAAACACTAATGTGGTTCTGTTTGGACCCTAAAGTTTAACACTGGGGTAACTATTTTTCTGCTGGTAAAGGCTGTATCAAGTATACAAATTGTAAATTGTAACCTGTAGTATTTTTTTCAGAAGTACTTTTTCCCACTCTGCCTTCATGTGTTTTCTTTTCATGATGCTGTTTCCTGTTTTCTTGTGTGTCCGTGACATTTTGTTGCACTGAGCCCAGAGTACAGGCCTACACATGCAGTGGCCCCAGGCCCATACATCTCCCACCCTCACTCCCAGTCAGCTGCTCGCCACATCTTCAGGGTTGATATACACATGGTTATTGAAGTGTGGTCCCCACACAAAAACATTAACGTCAACTTGGGAACTTGTCAGAAATGAAAATTTTCAGGTCCTAACCTAGTAGAATCAGGAACGCTAGGTACGGAGACTAGCAATAGGTCTTTCAATAGATTAAAGCCTTCTAGGTGATTCTGGTGCATAATTAAGTGGAATATTTATGTTTTTGTAGTACTGGAGATTGAACCTGGGGCCCCACATATACTAGGCTAGTGCTCTACCACTGAGCTACATCTGTATTCTTTTTTTTTTTTTTTTAATTTTGAGACAGCGTTTTGCTGAATTGCACAGGCTTGGCTTCTAAGTTGTGATCCTTCTCCCTCAGCCTCCTGAATATCTGAGATTACAGGCATATGCTACTATTCTCAAATATATTCATGTTTTAATAGAGGACAATATTTTGACCCAAAGAAATACACTTTTGGTAGTGGAATTTGAGGTTACTAGTGACAAAGGAAAGTAATTCTAGTGTTCCTCATATTGTACCACTAAGTAACTCTACTTATGTATAAAATGGATGATACCTTGAGTCCATGTTGCAAAATAAAAAAACTGATGGTATGAGGATTGTGGTTCAGTGGTAGGGCAGGCAGGTGCTTAGCATGTGTGAGGTCCTAGGTTTGATTCTTAATGCCACAAAACAAAACAAAACACAAAACAAAACCACAAACTTGAAGCTACAACAAATCTAATGGCAAGCAAAGTGTGGATATAGTTCCACAGACTGGCCTGGAGAAAACTCAGCTTCAGTTCCTTGAAGTAGGGAAAGGATTGAAAGGGAATTTGCCACTTTATTGCAGTCATGGGGAGGTTTGTTTGTTTTTGCTCTTCTTGCATTTGACCTTGAATGATTAGAAGAACAGCTTTGACCAAGGCTTTAAAAACTAAAAGTCCCAAGATGCATCATGTACAGGTACAAAATAAATGTGATGAATGTAACCATTATATGTACATTGTACCAATACATGTTCTTGGTTAAAAAATAAAAACAAAAACAAAAACAAAAACAAAAAACTAAAAGTCGTCCTGCTACAAAGGAATTTTTAGGCAATAGTTTAAGTCAAAATTGATCTAGATTACAGACTGCCTACTTTTTTCTTCATGGTTTTATGTAAATGGATTACTTTTGTCCTTCAATTTCTCTTTCGATTATAGCTATATTGTTTTTAAAAAATTGTAAATATTTTAAATCTACGGGTATGGGGACTGTTTATAAAAACTATTGGGAAATGTTTTTTCTTTTTCACACTTCTTTGCCTTGTTTGTTTTCCTACATAAAAAAGGATCAGTATCAAGGTCAGGTGGAGGAGAGATATACCCCTTAGTGTGGAGAAGTGGAGCATGAGAAGGATAAGCCTCGGAAGGAGGGTGGTGGAGAATGTCATCAAGCAGCAAAGTATTCTCCATAAAAAGTTATAGGAGTGCATATCCTCTGAGACAGTGGCAGAAGCCCCTTTCCCAGTGGGGTTCTCTCCACTCAAGGGCCCAGAAGGGAGATGGCAGCTTCTTTTCCTTTTGTGGCAGCCAGTCCACTGCTCATTCTGAGTCAGCTTCTTCCTGATGTAGGTAAGAGTGCTGCAGGGCTCAAAAGGCAGAGATCTGCTTGTGTGGGTTAAATGTCAGCTTTTATCCCCTGCTGGGCTCAGGACTCCTCCATCTCAGGTACCACTGACTGCACCAGGCAAGGCCCTCTTGGCGCAAAGCTTCCTGGGTAAAGACAATCTCACAGCTGGTCATCCTCTGGAGGCTCTCAGTCAGGTCAAAGATTTTGTCCAAGTGGGCAGCTTCAGAATTTGCACAGAAGAGAGGCTTTCCGTGAAACATCTCTGCAAAGATATAGCCGGCCCCCCACATGTCCACAGGTGCTGCATATGTAGACTGCAGAAGAACTTCAGGAGCCTGGTACCAGAGCGTAACCACCAGTGGTGCAAGGCCATTTGTTCTGCCACGTGTCACCAGAATGTTCTCTGGTTTCAGGGCTTGGTGAAGGATGCAGTTGGCATGAAGAAAATCTAGGCCTCTTAGAAAATGGCACTTCGGATCCATTGGTTTCAGCTGGTAAGCCTAGTGGAGGTGCCTTGTCCAGATCTGTCCTTAGGTCTTGGTCTACATGCTCAAACACTAGGGTCACCTTGCTGTCCTGGTCAGTTCATGAAGTGGCACAGATGTCCACCAGCCGGACAACATTGGGATGCTCAAACGTCTCCAGCTGCCTTAGTAAGGCCACCTCACGTACTGTGCTGATGGGTAGGCCTCCTCCAGCTCCTCCTTCATTGGGGACTCTCACGCTCCTGAGGGCCACAAAGTGGCTGCTGTGGGGATCATGGGCCTTTTACATGGTCCCATAAGCACTAACACCAATTTCAGCCACTGGCTCATGTTGTGAGGTAGCCATTCTCAGATCAGGGGAGACCTCAATCCAGGCCAACAGCTGTGGGGGCAGCCTGTTATTGGGGCCTTGGAGCCAGTTCCCACCGTGCCATACACCCGAGCTCAGTTCAGGGCAGCTGGATGCTACAGGCTGACCACACACACAGACCACAGGCCTCACCCCCACTGTTACCATGTGACCAGCTGCCAAAGAGGCCCGCAGAAATGGCTGGGAAATGTTTTTATGTATATTACTTTATTCTTTCTAAGATATGATTATGAATATCATTATGCTTATTATACTACTATAACTAAGGATATTGTCTCTTTGGTTTTTTTTATACAGATACTTTTTATTAATTGAAGTTAACTTACCTAGGCAACCTCGAGGACTTATTTGAATTATGTACTATTCAAGCTATTGTGGTTAAGAGTTTAGGGATTATTTTCAGGTTTAGTTGTATATTGTGATGGCATGTAGGCAAAAAATGTATAAATGACAGTCTTCAGTAAGGAAGCAGTAAACTACATAAGCAATGGCAATGAATGATTATTTAATGGGAACTAATATCTCCTCTTTCTTTTTTTTTGTGGGAATATGCGGCTGGGACATAGTGGTAGGCTTATGAGTTAAATAATTAAATATTGTATTAAAATAAAATCACATTCAACAAGAAGGATTTAGTTCAACTTCGGTTAAGAATGTGAGTGACATTGGCCCTAGGAAGGTACTGTGTGTTGGAAGGAGCAGAAAAAGGAATCTCAAGGGATTAATGAGGATCCATGAGGAGACCATGTAGACCTTGCAAAGTCCAGTTTGATAGTTACTTTGCTGCTTGTGTGTGTGCGTGTGTGTGTGTGTGTGTGTGTGTGGTGTGTGTGTGGTGTGTGTGTGGTATGTGTGTGCGTGTTACTGGGGATTAAACCCAGGAAGCACTGAGATACATTCCCAGATATTTTTATTTTTAAATGTTTAGACAGGGTCTCACTAAATTCCCCAGGGTGGGCTTGAACTTGGGGTCCTCTTGTTTCAGAATCTCATGTAGCTGGTATTGCAGGCATCCTCTTACCATACCCAGCTCTGCATTTTTACATGCTTCTGAAAGGGTCTTCAGAATTGACGAGTAGTTTGAGAAGTAGGGAAGAATGAGAATACCAAGTTTCCCAGAAGCTGGCAGGCTATTCACTATGATTCTGCCATTATTTGTAAGGTCAGATATGAAGCTCTAACCTATCTGTTTCACCTGGAAGATGTACATAAGTTAGACACAAACACTGCTTTATGTAAGGGACTTGAGCAGTCTTGGATTTCTGTGTCCACAGAGTGCCTGGAACCAATTCCCTGCAGATACTGAGGGATAGTTGTATTTCATTAATCGTTGGTGGGAGGATGGTACAGGAGGAAGGAATTTAATGATCTCTTGTACTTTAACTCCTCAGTTCTAATTACCCTGTGGTGCTGTCTATGTCATAGAAGTGTGACAAGTAAAAAAGGGTTTGACTCTCAAGGCAAAGAGATCTGGGTGTGCATCCCAGACCAACTACTTAATTAACTGTGTGGCACTGGACCTTCAGCTTCCTCATCTGTAGAACAGGCATAGGCTATTGACCAGCTTTCTTGTTGCTGGTACAGAATACCTGACACTTGCAATTTAAGGAGGAAAGGTTTATTTTGGCTCACAGTTTCAGAGGTCTCAGTTCATTGGCTACCCGGCTCCAAGGCAGAAACAGCATGACCAAAGGAATGGCAGAGAAAAACTGCTCACTTCATGGTGGCTGGGAAGCTGGGCACATGGGAAGAGGGCCAGGGGAGATGTACCCTCCAAAGCCATGCCCCCAGTGGTACACCTCCGGCTGGGTCCCATCCCCTAACAGCACATGCAGGATTAATCCACTGAGTGTATCATCCAATGATCCTGTCACCCCCCATGAGTCTCTTAATCCAGTCAAATTGACAAGATTAACCAACACACATAGTAAGGCTAGTTTATTGTAACCTTTTAAAATACTCTATAAAATATCTAGGCCCTGCAAGTTGTCAGCACTTAATAAACATTATAATACTTTTGTCATCATTAATATTACTTTTTCTATCATGTGAAGAGAAGATGCCTACAAATTCTGGCCCAGGGTGCTGGGCATTTGCTGCTTTTAGTAGCATGACTTAGTTGTGTATAGCTTGTAGTCCTAAAATAATGTTTTTAACTCCTCAGATGAGGTGTCACACTGAAAACACTTTTAATTTTATGCAGGATGTGTTTGTTAATCTATGGCCAAGTGTTTCATCAGATCTTTTATACAATTCCTTTGAAAGTCCTGAAGAAATAATTCATTTCGTATTCATACTTGACTACTTAAGTGTTATGTAATTTAGGATTAAACAACGTCCAGAATTATCCTTTATTTGTGTAGTTAATTTTTATAAAAGTCAACGGGTGGCTTCTTTTGGCACTCTCCTGATGGCACTGTCCAAGCCTCGGAGTGACACCCGAGACCAGCTGTCCAGCTCTCGCTGCCTGTCTGGAGTAACCGGCTGGCTGACCTCTGCCGGGCTCCCTGGGGTCACATACTGCCTCCCCCTCTTGCTTGCTGTTGGGCCCTCGGCCTGGCCTAGCCCATTCCAGCTGCTTCCCATTCATTTCCTGGCTTCATCACTTGCGGAAGGCTTGGGAAATCTTCTCAAGCCACGCAGTGATCGGTATTCGTCCCAGCTGGCAATCTTCCTGCTGAATGAGTCTTCATCTTGCAGAGTCCCCCACCTGCCTACAGCTGTGTTGCTTCTGGACCTGCCTATGGCAGCTGGAGCATGGAGTGTAAGTGACAAAACCTGAGCTGAATTTCTGCTGAAGGCTGGAGGAGAGACTTTCCACACTTCATTCAGGACAACCGAAGCCCCCCTCCACCCCTACTCTGACTTCCACATAGAGCCAGAATGAAGCATCTTCTGAGCCGATTTCTACAGGTTCGTGCCAGGCCCTGCTCCCATTCCCTGAAGGAGAACACTGGGAAAAGGCAACAGAACTTGAAGCTAACTAGCCAGGGCTAAATCATGGAAGACAGCACAGCTTCAGAGAGGAAACAGGGGCCTCAGGTAGTTTGAGCTAGTTGATGAAAAACAGGATTGACTGGATGTTCACACTTGTGGATAAATGGAGCCGGCCATTGTCTGATGTGATTTTTGTGTCTTCCACTGGCTTCACGCAGGGCCTGAAGTTCTAGCTCCTGGGCCAACTTCCTCTTTCCAGTGAATGCAGGGTGTGGTGCTGCATTTTCCAGAGTGTTGTGTGCACCAGGAATCCCCAGAGATGCTTCTGAAGGAAAGGTTTCCATGGTTGAATAACATTGTGCAATGCTGTACACTTTCGCTTGTTGCAGATTCACAATGAAATCGTGTGTTAGAATTCACTCTTGGAAGTTGTGCTTTACCCAGAATTATGGGACCACAGAGTGCTTCTTTCAAATAACACTTAATCACAATCAGTAAAATTAGTGTTCAACGGACATACTATTCTTTAAATCCATCACACACACTCCTGCCTCAGGGCCTTCATCCTTGCTTGTCCCTTTGCCTGGAATGCATTCTCTATGAATGTTCTCATGACTCATTTCCTCAGTTTGTCCAGATCTCTGCTCAAGAGATGTCTTCTCTGTTGATCCTGTCTGAAACGCCCTACCCTTTCATTCTGATTCAGCCTCTATTTATCTACTGACTTCGTATTATTATTATTATTATGGTTTTTTGAGACAGTATCCCCTATGTAGTTGAGGCTGGCTTTGAACTCACTATGTGGCCCAGGCTGGCCTCAAACTCACTGTGATCCTCCTGCCCCAGTCTCCCAAGTGCCATGATAGCAGGTGTGTGCCACCATGTCTAGCCTATTATTTTTTTCATAGCAGTTATAACTCTCTGGTATTACAAATTATATATTATACAATTGGTTTATTTTTGTTAAATCTGTGATAACTAAAATAGGAGCTCCATGAGGGAAGGGATGCTGTTTTGTTTGCTGTCTGATGTGTCCTCAGATCAAGAATGGTGCCTGCTGCAAAGTTTGCACATGACAAATAGCTGTGAGATGAATTATCAGATGTGGAAGAGAGGGAGGGGTCTCATTCACTGCAGGAGACTGGACTGCAAACCTCAACTCTGCCTCTTTTTCAGTGTGACTTTGGGTAAATCCCTTTATCACTTAGATCCTCCATTTTTTTTTTTAAAGTAAAGTGAGGCAAAATCATGCCCATCTTGCCTATCTCATAAGAACACGAGGAAGATCAAATGAGAGGGGGAAGAGATGGTATGCTGTGAATTGTCTGGGCTAAAGAAATATAGCTTGCTTATAATATACTATTAAATATTTGTATTTTGTAAATAATAAGCATATTATCAAAGATAAAATGCACAAAAAAGGGAACAGACATGGTGAGGTCAGATGAACTGGACATGTGAGCACAGGGTGTTCTGATGGAAGGGAAGACAGAGTAGGAAAACCCAGAACAGGTAGTATGACCTGGAGAAGAAAGATCTCCCAATACTGTCCTCCACCATAGCAAATGGGAGAAGTGCTTGTGAGGAAGAAAGTTTCATTAGCACTGGCGATTAGGGTAATTGAATAGTTATTGCTTCTTGGATGCTACAATGTCTCTGGCACATTCATTTTTAAACAAAGTTGATTTAATCCTATGTGACAGTTCTGTGGAGTACCATCTAGGTTTTATTTGTCAGGAAACTGAGGCAGAAGGAGTTTCAATACTGTGCCATACCCAAGGCCACACAAGGGTGTGAAAATCCAGACCTAGATGCTGACCAAATTGGGTTTGCTTCTTGCCATATTTGGAGAAGGCACTGTAAACGTAAGGACAAGGTTGACCAGAGAACATCTTTTGGCCTCGTCCTTAGCTCTCTATAGAAAAAAGTTTGAACTATAAATCTTCAGGGCCACACACATTGCTGATGCAAAGAGCCATCCACTGGGTTGTTCTAAAGAACAGTCTAAAGGGGACTGAGCAGGCAAAGGAAAGCAGAAAATAGGAAACATTAAGATAAAGCAGTGGTCTTGACCTTGTTATTTGAGAAAATGTGCCTGTGTTCAAAAGATGGAAGCTGTTGAGACTGAGGTATATGGACAACTGCCCTTAGCCTAGTTTATTTGTATTTATTTTTTTGTTGTTTGAAGTCATTTCTTCTCATAACTTGTTTCTCTTCATTTTAAAATCGTGTCAGTATGTTTGTATGAACTAATTATCTGTTTCTCCATCTGAATTACTCTAAAAATTATAAGTGACCTGAGTAACAAATCTAAGAATTGAATCAGCTGCATGAGATCTGAGATTCTTCTCTGTTACCAATGTTTATCTAAACGAGGATTTAAATTAACTTTGAAAACCTTAAATTTATTTGAGTATTAAATTTAATTAAGGTCTCCCACCAATCTGGCAATTAGTCCTGATGTGTGAAAATCACCCCCACTGAAGATGCTGGGAACTTTGCCTCTAAAACAGGGACCTTGGTTAAAAATAAAATCTTCACAGTTTTAGAGTAGAAGATAGTTGAAATCTCTGGGATAAAACATAACTAATGACATTGCTACTTCATAGGGTGCATTTTCCATGTAGAAGTTGCCGAGAAGTGGCTCTGGAGCCAGGCTTTAACTGCATAAGTAAAGTGGCAAATCTAATTATCAGGATAAATGAGCCACCAAAACCTTTTACTCAAAACAAGCAGATATGTAACGTTAAGAGTGGGAGTAGGAAAATGTTTTGCTCTCATTTTCTTTTTTTTTGACTAACACTTTCCATTTCTTAGTTCAAGGGAATGGGTGTGTGTGTGTGTGTGTGTGTGTGTGTGTGTGTGTGTGTAGGTCAGACAGTATCCTCAGACTTAAAATCCTGGGATAAAATGCTGAGGATTTGCTCACAGTGAGGGACAGTGCTGGGTGATTAAAGATTTGAACACTCTTAGAGTCAAAGCCTGGCTTTGAGCCAGGCATAGTGGTACCACTTCTCTTCTCAGTCACTTGAGAGGCTGAGGCAGGAGGATCACTTGAGCTTGGAAGTTCAGTCGAGAGGAGCCTGGGCAACATAGTGAGACCGCAGCTCAAAGCAAAAGTAAAGCAAAGCAAATCACACCACACAAAACCAAATCAAGTCTGGGCTTTGTGTCTTTCTCAAGCTGCTCTCTGCACCTTGATTGAGCCTAATGGTCATCTATTGTGATTCTATTTATATTTCAGAAGCTCCCACCTCAATCTTTTGGCACTTTCTGTAGTCATATCAGTCATTGTGGATCTTTCCTCCTAAATTCTTACAGCAATTTTTTGCCTCGTAAGTGTTTGAGGGGTTTTGTCTTGCCTATGCTTTGAGCCCAGGCTGCCTGCCTCACGTGCCTTCCCATTCCACTTAACTTTTGGCACAGTGTATATTTGTAGATTGAATGAAGATAGATGAATAAGGAAATACTTTTGAGCAAAAGCCAAGAAAGATTTTCTTATGATAGTCATGATGAAGTATACTTATCTGAGTTCTAAAATACATTTTAAAACTATATAAAATTAAGAAAATCCTTAGATGCTAAAGGACTTGCGTGTAAAGTAGTGCAACCTTTGTATTGGAAATAATCCATTGTTTTAGGAGCTTTATTCATTTTGTTAGTCATTATTATTATTGCTCTTTTTTTTTTTTTTTTTTTTGGTGCTGGGGATTGAACTCAGGGCTTTGCACTTGCTGGGCAAGCCCTGTACCACTGAGCTACATCCCCAAACTTATCGCTCACTTTTATATGCTATGTGCTATTTCAAGTGTTGGAGTTATAACCTTGAATAAGACCCTCTGTGGTCTTAATTAGCATATAACTAGTGAGAGCTTCAAAAAAGGGAGTTGGGTGTGGTGGTACATACCTCTAGTTCCAGCACTCAAGAGGCTGAGGCAGGAGGATCACTGTGAGTTTGAGGCCAGCCTGGAACACATAATGAGTTTAAGGCCAGCCTAAACTAGATAATGAGACCCTGTTTCAGACCCTATTTTAAAAAACAACAACAACAACAAAAAGGCAATTTGTAGTATTTGATTATATGGGGACAAACACACTATGTAGCAATAAGATAGGGTGCATTTTAGAATGAATAACAAGGGACAACTTTATTGCCATAGTTTTGGGAGTCAAAGAAGACTTCTTAAAATATTGAGTTCAGAAGATAAGAATAACGTACACAACTGGAGGGGCAGCTCAGTGGTAGAGCACTTGCCAAGCAGGCATGAGTCCCTAGGTTCAATCTCTAGCACCATTAAAAAAAAAAAAAAAACAAAATGTACGTGACATATTTAGTAACTAGCATGTTGTGGATGATTTTAAATTTGGAGGTAGGAACCACAAGTATATTGTGTTCAAAGATAGGGTGATATGGTCAGAGAAATCTGCAAAGAGGAGATTTGATTTAAATTAGAATTTACCAGTTGAGCAATAGAATTTTTATATGGTTATGATAGAGGACCAGGGAGTGAACATCCCAGGAGAAAGCTTCAATAGGTGTGAAAGGAGGAGTGTACTTTGAACTAGGTATTTGGGATCCAATAATGAATAAAACCTGGTCACGGTCTCCTACAGTGAGGCCTGCATACAGCATTATGAGGATTGATCTTGGGAACAGTAGGCAATATGACTGAAGAGATAGAGTGGGGCCAGATACTGTAATATTTTGTCTAATGTCTTGGGAATTATTACATTTCAGGTTTGAAGTTACTGATTTTTTTTTTTAATAAAGCAATACATCTCCTGGCTAATATGATAGAAGGAATGTTATGGGAAGAAGCAGCAGCTTCTTAGGCACAAGGAAGTGACCCCAACAGGTTAGAGAACAGGCCAATTTCTGGATTCTTCCACTACCACTGAAATCATCCTGGCGTAGGTCTGAGTTGCAGATGTCTCCCAACTGGTCTCCCTGACTCCAACTTCTCATCTACTCAAATCTGCTGTGGACACTGCTGGTGTGGTGTATTCATGAAACAACACCTTGGTTTGCACCTGACTTAGAAATTCTCCATGAGTTCTTTTCATTAATTCAACAGATACTTGTTGAGAGTCTAAATCAATCAATCATGTATCTCAGTTGGTGGTAAGTTCTGAGAATAAAAATAGAGTAATGTAGCAGAAAATAACAGAAGTGGTGCTTTTTGGGGGATAATATTTTGAGGGATAACCTCCCTAGTAAGATGACATTTGAGAAAAGACTTGAGTTTGGAGAGCTTTTGAGGCTAAAAGAGTGGCCAGGGCAAAGTCCATGAAGAGGGAGTGGGCTTTCTGGGTTCAAGGACTAGAGAGGCAGTTCGTGTGGCTGGACCGTAATGAGGAAGAGTAAAAGAAGGTAAGCTGAGGATGGAAGGGTGGGGCAAATGAAGTAGTTCCTTGTCATCCATTCTAAATATTTTGTTCTGAATGAGGTAAGAAGATGTTGAAAAGATCTAGAGGAAGGAGTACTATGAGCTGATTTAGGTTTTTCTTTTTTGGCACAAGGAAGAGATCCAGGATCACCAAGGAAGTGACCTTCTGCACCAGGGGATTAACCCAGGGAGGGTGAGCTGTATCACTAGCCCTTTCTATTTTGAGACAAGTTCTCACCGAGTTGCCCAGGCTGGTCTCAAATTTGCAATCCTTCTGCCTCAGCCTCCTGGAGGCAGGCTGGAATACAGTTGTGTGCCATCCTTTAGTTTAGAAGAACTTTGCTGTTATGAGAAATGGAAATAGGGAGGTAGCTGAAAGGATCAGTATAGCAAAAAGAGGCTTGTCTTTAATAAGACAGGAGATGTTAGGGCAAGGCTGTTGGTGGTGGGAATGATGACTGATCACCCAGGGGAGAGGAGATGTCTGCTGAAGCGGTGTCTTTTGTTTCCCTGAGTAGGTGAGAAAGCCCAGAAGCCAGTGTGCAGGGGAGGCCAGCCCTGGGTAGGAGTAACACGAATACGGGCCACAGACACGGAGGCAGCTGAGAGATGCTGGTTCATATAGTCTTGAGAGTGCTTGGTAGGTTTTTTTTTTAAATTAGTTTCTTAGCAAAATATTAAATAATAAAAGTCACCAACTGATAAGGAGAATGATGGAGATGCTAGAGGCTTGAAGAGTAAGAATAAAATATGAAGTATGCATTTAGAAGAGGAAAATGTGATGGTGAAGAAAATCTTCAGGAGCTGCCATTTATCATGGCATTCCAAGCTTCTTGAATTTCTCTCCGCTCTCTCAGCTGGTCTGTTTTCCACTTCTGGTCAAGCCTTACACCCATTTCTGGTTCAGCATCCTGAGTGCAGGCGTGATTCAGTAGGGTGCTGGGGGCCTGCTGCTCTGTGGATACCAGCATGAAAGTCAATCTTAGTTGCACTGCTCAGTCTGTCTTCCAGCCTTGCACATTATTTAACTTTTCTTTCTCATTTTCCTCACCTATAAATTGGATTAGCAACAGTCCTTACTTATTGTGGTTGTCTTGAAGATTATATAACTAATGTACGCAGAGCAACTAACACATCTTATCACAGTAATTAATAGTCAGTTATTTTTACTATTGCCATCCTCTCAGTCCTCCATGAGGATATGTGTTTCTTTTTTTTTTTTTTTTTGAGATGGGGTCTCATTGTGTAGTTCAGGCTGGCTTCGAGCTTACTCTGTAGCCCAGACTGGCCTGGAACTCACAATAATCCTCCTGCCTCAGCCTCCCGAGTGTGCTGGGATTACAGGAGTATGCCACCACACCCAGCTGAGCATAGTGTTTCTTGAAGGAGAGGACTATTTTACTCATCTTGTGGTCCCAGGATTCTTTGTATAGAGTAGCTGTTTAGCGTTTAGTGAAATGAGGTCTACATTTAAACAATACTCCGTGTACTGCAAATGACCCTCAGGATTCTTGAAAATCTGAGAGCTTAGCACGTTCTCTCTGAAGGCATCGTCAGGTGTCAGGTTTACTATTTGAAGACTCTGCTGTCCTAAAAATAAATTCATGGTGTATTTCTCAAAAGCATATCTCACACATCCAAATTTTACCTTATTTTTTGAACAAGCGCCAGCTAGATCGAATCCTACTGTTCTGTGGGCTTCCGTGGGGAGCCTGAGTTTCACGAAGCTGCTAGGGGACCTGGGTGCATGAGGAGATTCACAGTTGTGCAAATCAGATAAAGTTTTGAACAGAATCAGTGAGAAAACAGTTCTTTCTGTTTCTTCCTGCTTTTCAGTGCAGTAGTCCCAGTGTTCAAACAAAGGCAGACAGAAAATCAGTTAGGCAAGCCATTTCTATTATTATCAGAGAAAGGCCTTGTAAGTGGAGCATTTGCTAAGGAGAACTACTTTAAAAACAGTACAGTTGGGGCTGGGGTTGTAGCTCAGTGGTGGAGTGTGCGCTTAGCATGTGGAAAGACCTGGGTTGGAACTTCACGGCCTCTGAATCGAACTTAGGCCTCTGAAAAGGAAAACAATATAACTTCTCTCAATGTCTGCCTGAGACAAACTGTGAGGCTGACTGCAGAAACTGTTTAAATTGTGCAGATCATGCTTCTGGAACAACATTTCATTGTAAAGATGGCAATAATTAACTGTTTTGTTAAGAAGCAACCTGGTGATAAAATTTGATTAGGGTAAATCAGAAGGGGTTGGGGATTTAGCTCAGTGGTGGAGCATTTGCCTGCAAGCACAAGGACCTGAGTTCAATCTCCAGCATACCTACACACACAAAAAGATGAACCAGAGGAAATTACAAGCAGGAGTCAAGAAAGGATAAGGGGACTTGCTCATGGTAATGTATGCCAGGTGAATTCATTCTAATAATTACTTGTAAATATTGGAATAATAATCACACCCTCAAATTATGTGAAAATCATTTCCCTTTCAATTGCATAAACCAGTTTACATGCCCATTATCCACTGATCCAAGGAACATGTAATGATGTAAAATTTAAGATCGCCATGAAATGTTTCCATAAAAAAAGACAGTCAACTTTCCTTTACTTATATTTACTTGTCAAATTCAAAGAAATCAAATTTCATTATGTTATCTAAATAAAATATCCTGAGGGTGCTAGCTCCTGCTGTTTCAGTAAGCTACCCTATATTTAGAAAATTTCTGTGGCTTCCTGATAAATGCACTGCCTTTAGAAAAGCAATTCTCCCAACCCACCCCAAGTGGACAGAGATTAGTGGCTGTTTCTAATGCAACTAAGGAATTCGTGATGTCATCTTGTGTGTGGCAATCCCTCAGTTAAGAGGGGAGAACTAGAAAACCCAAAACCCTATGGTTAGCCTCCGCAATTTAAAAGAAATGTATTAAAAGCTCATTATGCATGGCCACAGTTTGTAGCCAAGTACAATCCGCTAGAAAGTGAAAGGGACTGCTCTTTTATGTAACTTGGCTTTGGAAGCCCCCCGGTGCCAAAGCCGCTCAGATCAACAGCCCCCCTCCCTTTGAGCAAATGCGGAAAACCACTTGTTAGTTCCTCGCCTCGACGCGCTCCTCCCTGTGGTTCCACTTTGTTTTTAAACTGTTTTATTTTTGGTAAAAGTTACAATACATGAAATCGTCTATTGTCTTTTCTGACATTGGAAGCTGCTCCAGTGTAAAAAACTGGCACATTCCAGGCAATAGGGCCGAGGAATGTTATTTTATTAACAGCTGGTCCCAGAATTCCATTTAGAAAGGGAAATGTATTTACTTTGAAAAATACCCTAAGAGTTTGGAGCGCAGGAGAGAGCTCGGGAGGGCTAAGGGTGTGGACCGAATGTTTCTTAGACAAAGGGAGCAATTTGGCGCAACTTGCAAGGGCCTGGGGCGAGCCGGGGAGGGGCGGGGACACGCTGCAGCCAATGAGCGGGCAAGACGCCTACGGGTGGGCTGCTTCCCAGCCTTCCTCCACGCGAGTCTTCACCGAAGTGACTGAACTGCCCAAATATTTGGTGCAAGTAATTTTTTGTTGCTCTTGTGGTGAGAAACTTGCTGAAGGGTTGGGTTTGTGCCTAGATCAGCTGAGTAGAATAGAGTTAACATGAGCAGACCTGAGTGGAGGAAGAAAAAAAGGCCCCTGAAAATCAGCTTTGAGGAATATTTTGGAAATCGTGCGCTCCCAGATCTGGATGAGTTTGCTTTCATCTCTGAAGAGGACAGAGACCCCTGATGGCCTTGGTTCAACCGGAATCACTATCGGGGTGGGTGGGAAGCTATGGGGACTGTCTTATCTTCTTTGTGGACAGGAATTTGGGAGCAGAACTCTCCACACCAAACATCCTAGCTGTTTTTGTAGCTTTTGAACTGATCAGACTTTAGTACGTTAATTACAACGAGCTTTTAATATTATAAACTTACATTTTGTAGACAATACCAATTTTTAAAAATTAAAAATCCTCGAGTGAGGGATATATTCAGAATAGAAAAGGTATCTAATATTCTATATTCTGAAATGGTTCTTCGTAGGTCAGGGTTGCTCTAAGGAGCAAGCGAAGGTAGATACACACACGTGTTGCACCCTTTGCCATATGATCGTGATTTCTGTGCTAGGACCAAATCTAGAGAACCACAGAGGACACCAATGGATATAGGGCAGAAACATATTTGACAATGGCTTCACACTGTGCCAGGGATATTGGGTATAAAACTACCGATATATCACCTACAGAAATGATTCAGTGTGCATTAGATATTTCTCTAGCATGAAG
Source organism: Hystrix cristata (assembly GCA_004026905.1). Lineage (NCBI taxonomy): Eukaryota > Metazoa > Chordata > Mammalia > Rodentia > Hystricidae > Hystrix > Hystrix cristata. Next base: position 24,090 of record PVJO010002746.1, on the reverse strand, counting down.
TTTCAGATTCTGACTTCCCTCCACTCAGGAGCCTTCCTTGACCGCCCCTTTCAAGTTTCCCCCTGCGTACCACTCTTCGCATTTTCTTCACAACACTTACTGCCATAGGAAGTGATCTTGCTCATTTTTCGCTGCTTGGGGTTCTGTCTGCCAATCACTGCCACATGAGGCTCATGAAAGCAGGAACCTGATGTGACTTGTTTCTTGCTGCTTCTCAAAGCTCTAGTATAATGCCTGGCTCATACTTAGAGCTCAGCACAGTAGATGTTTGTTGAATCATTTAGACTTTTGTTCGGCATCTAATCCATAGAGATGATCAAAATCCTAATAAGCCATTGCAAATATAGTATGTTACTTTTATAAGGGAAATTCATACTGAGGGATTTTATGCTGGTATTTTGATCTAATTCCTTTTTATTATCATTTTAATCTTGTATCCTGTAAATGACGATCACACTAAATCTGTCAGGACACTGCGAGAAAAAATTCACAGTTATGTTCTCTGCACTCAAGAATGAATTTAGAGATTCAACTAAATGATATAACAGCAGAGTTCAGTTTTAATACGGAGGCATGTTTTGATGTTCAATTTTAGTTTTAGGTTAATAGTATTATCAGATTACATTATTGGGTCATTAGAAGAATGAGTTCTTTTTTTAATTTAAGAAAAAAATTTGGTTAATAGAAGCTAGATAGCAATCCCTACTTATATGATCCAGCAAATTTAGTATTTATAGATTTTAAATTTACTTGAAAGCATAATTATGAGCGTGGAATATATGAATAAATGTATTCAAATGAAAACTGAAATGTTCATTAGCATCATAATATGGTAATGTAAAAAGAGATTTCAGAATTAATACAAATGCATTGTTTTGGCACAGTGGAATTTAGTTTCTGTTTCATAACTTATTGCATTGACTTTTTTTGGAAGGTAGTGATGTTATTCGTGATATGTTGTTATGGAGGCTTGGTTTTATAATGTGACTAGATTTGTTAGGCATCAAAATTATTAATTTTATTCTATGTACATTATTTTCTCCTAGCTTCTTCTTCTTCAAAAAAATAAAAGGATTGCTGGATGAAACTGAGCACATAAAATAATGTTTCAGAAATTAAAAAAAGTTGGCGTGTGCATATTTATTAGTAGAGTACAGAAAGAAGTGTTTTCTGGTATTTATCTATACACAAAATTCTTTGTTTCTTTTTCCAAGAAAAAAAAGAACAGTAAGTACATTAGTTGTCTATTCTATGTAACAAATCACTACAAATTTAGTGGTTGAAAACAATACTAAACATTTATTATGTCTCGCAGTTTCTATAAGGAATTAGGGGTAGAAAAGCTACCCCTAATTCCTTATAGAAACTGCGAGAGATATATTGTGATATGCTGTAATAGAAGATTACAGCATCTTCTATTACAGCATATCACTATATCTCACAAATAACATTACTACCCTCCCAAAAAAGTGGCTGGTAGTGGTTGGAGGTCCCTTATGAGGCTGCAGCCACTATGTTCACCAGAGTTTGACTGGGCCTGGAGGATCTGCCTCCAAGATGGTGCACTGACATGACGCAACAATTGGTGCTAGCTGATGACAGTAGGCCATGGTTCTTCATGTGCTCCACTATAGAGCTGCTTGAATGTTTTTACAACATGGTAGTTGGCTTTCCCCAGAGCAGGTAAGCAAGGAGCAATGTGGTAGTTAAAATTTGCTTTATGATCTAACTTTGGAAGTCACACATTATCACTTCTACCATGTCCTACTGGTCATACAAACCAATCCTGATACAACATGGGAAAAGACCATATATGAGGGATTCTTGGGTAAGAATCACTGAGGATTATCTCGAAATATGAATACCACAGACAGAATCATCAGGGTTATCTTAAAATGTAACACTGTTATAACTTTTGAATAACTTACAATTCTCATTGAAATGTGCTTTGCGAATTATGGGCTAGTCATGGTGGAAAAGGAAATAGGATTCCAAACAGGCCTGATAAGTGTATAAATAACTTTTTCCTCTAAATATGATGAATAATATATATCATCACACTAAATAAACCAAATAAGTAAAATTGTCAAAGCTGTTTTATAAGATAATAAGCATCTTCTGCTTTGGGCAGGGAATGAGATCAGATAATAAGATGGAGAAAAGGAAGAGATTGGAAAAGAAAATAATAAAGACTATGGAAAAGAAAAGGAAGTAGAAAAAGAGCAAATAAAATGCAGAGGATATAAGGGATGAGAGAAGATAAAAGGAATAATAGAAGATGCAAAAGATAAAGATACATAAATAATAGGCAAAGGGATTGTAGCAAAAAGATGATCTGAACAAAAGAGAGAGGAGGAAAAAGGGGATCAGGGGATGGGGAAAAGCAAAACAAAACCCAGAAATCAGATTAACTTTCTCCTCTACCAGTTTTTAGATTCCTTACTATTTTAGAACAGGCCCAGGGGTGTGTGATTTCTTAGTTTTCTTGTTGTGTTTTCTTAGCTTTTCGGGAATTCCTTTTTAATGCCCAGCCTTAACACCTAGTTTTCAGAAATCTGGTTTTCAGCCTGTTGCTCAGACTTGAGTGGGTAAGAGTTTCTGGAGAGCATTGTGGAATGGCCATTTCGTTTGTTGTCCAAATTGTTCTTCTTAAGTACACACAATGGTGTTGGATAACATTTTTCTAAAGGTATCAAAAAAATGTAATTTGTCAAAAACAAAACAAAACAAAATGAAGCAAACCCAAAACCCCAGATTTAAGTGAATGATTTTCTGGGAGATCTTATGCAAAAAAAATTATTACCATGTTTGGGTTTGGTTCCCTTTATATTTCTGCTGATTTGGGTTTTTTGATTTAGGATTTACTTCCAGTCATGTTTCTTTGGTTGAAACAAAATTCTAGTCACTAGTTTCTTTAGCTAGTTCCTTGTCCTCCTCTTCCTCCTCCTCTTCTTTCTTCTTTCTTCGTCTCCTTTTCCTTCTCCTTCTTCTTCCTTTTTTTTTTTTTTAATGGAGCTGGGGATCAAACCTAGAGCCTCACACATGCTAGGCAAGCAATCTATCACTGAGCTATATTCTTGGCCATAATAATTCTTTGTTTCTATTGAGAACATTGTATAATCTGTTGTTTTAATGTGCATTTCTTGAATGGCCAGCTATGTTGAACATTTTTTCATGTGTTTATTAGCCATTTGTACTCTTCATTTGAGAAATGTCTATTTGTTTCAGATGCCTATTTTTTAAAATGGGATCTTCAAATTTGGGGGGTCTAATTTTTTTGTTCTTATATATTCTAGATATTAGTCCTTTGTTACAAAATATCTGGCAAAATATTTTTCCCATTCTGTAGGTTTTCTCCTTACTTTGTTGGTGGTTTCCTTTGCTATGCAGAACCTTTTTAATTTGATACAATTCTATTTGTTGATTCTTGGTATTATTTCTGTGCAACTGGGATTCTGTTTAGAAAATCTTTGCCTATATCTATGTCTTCAAGAGTTTTACCTGTTTTGTTTTCCAGCAGATTAAGTGTTTTTGTTTTAATATTTAGATATTTGATCTATTTTGATTTTAGTTTAGTGCATGGCCACGAGTCTAGGTTCAATCTTTGGCAAATGGATAGCCAATTTTCCCAGAAACATTTGTTAAAGAGGCTATCTTTCCTCTAGTGTGTTTTTGACTCCGTTGTCAAAAAACAACATAGCTAAATGTGCTTGGAAGTGTTTCTGTATCTTCTATTCTGTTCCATTGATTTACAAGTCTGGTCCCCCACACCCTTTTGTGTTTTTATCACTGTAGCTTTGTAGTATAAATTAAAGTCTGGGATTGTGACGTTCTCTGCCTTGCCTATGTTGCCCAGAACTGCTTTTGCTATTCTAGGTCTCTTTTGGCTCCATATGGATTTTAGGATTGGTTTCTCTAGCTTTGTAAGGGAATACTGTTGGTATTTTGATTGGGATTGCATTAAATTTGTAGAACAGTTTTGAAAGTATAACCACTTTGACTATATTGGTTCTGCCTATCGTGGAACAGGGGATATCTTTCCATTTTCTGATGTCCTCTTTGATCTCCTTTTTCAGAGTACTATGGTTTTCATCATAGAGGTCTTTCTTTCCCTTGGTTAATTCCTAAGTATTTCATTTTTTTCTGTTATTGTGAAAGATATTTTTCTCATAATTTCTCTCTCAGTAAGTTTGGTATTAGTATACAGTAATGGTATTGATTTTTGAGTGTCTACTTTGTAATCTATGTTACTGAATTTGAGTATTAATTCTAAGAATATAGTATTTCGGTGGAGTTTTTGAGGGTTCTGTATGTAGAGAATCATGTCATCTGCAAATAATTTTATTATTAACTTCTTCCTTTCCTATCTTTTCCTATCCATATCCCTTTGAGTTCTTTCTCTTGCCTGATTGCTGTGGCTAATAGTTTAAGAACTACATTGAATAGGAGTGGTAATAATGCACATAATTAATTATCTTGTTCCTGATTTTAAAGGGAAGCTTTTAGCTTCTTTCCATGTAGTATGATATTGGCCACTGGTTTGTCATAGGTGGCAGAGAAAAACCTTTTATACTTATTTTCTTCATAGCTTTTTAAAAGTCATGAATAGATGTTGGATTTTGTCAAATGCTGTATCTATTGAGATGATAATGTGGTTTTTGTCCTTACTTCTGTTTATCTGGTGTATTACATTTATTGATTTGGATTTGTAGAACTATCCTTGCATAACTGGAATAATACTACTTGGTCATGGTATATGATGTGATGATTTGCTGCATTCTGTTTGCTAGTATCTTATTGAGGACTGTTGCATCTAGTTTGTCAAGGAGATTGGCCTGTAGTTTTTGGTTGGGTTCTTTCCTGGTTTTAGAATCACGATAATACTTGCTTCCAGGAATGACTTTGGGAGTACTATTTTCCTTTTGATTTTATAAAAGAGTTTGAAGAGTATTGGCATTTGTTCTTCTCTAAAGTTCTTGTAGAATTTGGAATCCGTGGAATTTGGGATCTGGAATTTGGAATCTGGGCTTTTCTTAGTTGGTAGTTTTTTTTTTAATTATTACTTATTCAATTTCATTGACTGATACTGGATTATTCAAGATTTTTATATCTTCTTGGTTCAATTTTGGTAGTTCATATGTATTTAGAAATTTATCCATTTCTTCTGAATTTCCATTTCATTAGAGTACAGGTTCTCAAAGTAATTACCAATGATCTTCTGGATTTCAGCAGAATCCAGCAGGATTTCACCTTTTTCATTTCTATTTGCATGAATTTGGGTTTTACTTAGTTTGGTAAAACTGGCTAAGGGTTTGTCTTTTTTATTCACTCTTTCAAGGAACCAACTCTTCGATTCACTAATGCTTTGTATTTTTTTAAGTCTCAATTTTATTAATTTCTGCTCTGAGTTTTATAATTTCCTTCTTTGAACCAGCTTTCAGTTTGGGTTGTTCTTATTTTTCTGGATCTCGAGGTGCATCATTAGGCTATTTATCTGCACTGGCTTTTTCTAATGTGGGAATTTATAGCTATAAACTTTCATTTTACGACTGCTTTCATTGTGTCCCATAGGTTTTGGAATGTAATACTGGCATTATCATTTGATTATAGGAACTGTCTAATTTCTTCTTTAATTTCATATAATTTCATTGATTTTTCAAGAAAGTATTATTTAATTCCCATGTGTTTGAATAGTTTCTGTGGTATCTTTTGCGTTGACTTTTAGTTTCATTGCACTATGATCTGATAATATGCATGACATAATTTCAGTTGTTTTGCTTTACTTAAGCATGCTTTATCTACTAGCATGTGATCTGTTTTGGAGAATATTCAATGTGCTGTTAAGAAGAATTGTATTCTGTTGTTTTTGGACAGAATACTCTGTTGATAATATTGTCCATTTGTTCAAAGGTTTTGGTTCAACTGTTGATATGTCTTTATTTATTTTATTTTTGTCTAATTGCTCTGTCCACTTATGACAGTGGGGTATTGAGATCCCCCATTACAATTGTATTAGTGTTTATCTGATTTTTCGTTGTCAATAGTGTTTGTTTTATGAAGTTGGATGGGTGTGCCAATATTTGGTGAATATATGTTTAAAATTGTTATTGCTTCCTGTTGTTCCCTTGACCAATATGTAGTGACTTTCTTTGTTTCTTCTGATAAGTCTTGACTTGAAATCCATTTTTTCTGAAATTAGGTTAGCTACTCCAGCTTTTTTCTGGGTTCTCATTGCATGGAATATTATTTTCCATCCTTTGACTTTTAATCTATAGTTTCTTACTGAATTAAATACATTTCAAGTATAATGCATATTATTGGATTTTGTTTTTTGGTTCATTCTGCCAGTCTATGTCTTTTGATTGGGCAATTGAGACCATTCACTTTAAGAGTTATTACTGAGAAGTATTGACTTATTCTTGTCATTGCATTATTTTCCTATTGCTGATTTCTTTATCTTTTTTTTTCCTTTTGCTTACCTGCTCATCCCAGTAGCTATATTCAATCTTTTTTGATTTATTATCGTTGTTGGTTTCATTGTCTCTTTCTAGGATATCCTTGAGAAGTTTTGTAATGCTGGTTTTGTGGTCATGAATTTCTTGAGGAGTTCCTTGTCCTGGAAATACCTTATTTCCTCATCAATTTTGAAGGACCGATTTATGGGATATATAATTTGGGCTTTGAAGTTGTTGTCTTTTAGGACTTGAAACATTTCACTCCAAGCACTCTTGGCCTTTGAGTTTTGTGTCAAGAAGTCTGCTGTAATTCTATTGGGTTTACCTTTTAATGTAATTGCCTTTTTCTAATGGCTTTTAAGATTTTGTCCTGGTAATGGAGTTCTGGTACTTTGAGAGGTTTTCTTTTGGTCATGGCTATTTGGAGTTCTAGATGCCAACTTATCTGATATTTATTTCTTTCCCTATATTTGGGAAGTTGTCTGCCATTATTTCCGTGAATATGATTTTTATAACATTTGTGTTTTGTTCTGATTTTTCACTTATTCCAATTACAATGGAACTTTGGTTCATGAGTGCTTTTGTTTGTGAACAATTTGGTTTGCAAACAGAAGCATTTGGCAAAATTTTGTTTTTCTTTGGGAACTCTGCATTGGATTATAAACACGACAGTGATCTTTCTCACGTGAACACAAACATGGCCATCTTTTCCAGAACTGTGCAATGAATTATGTTTGTGAACTGAGTTACCACTGTATAATTATATCTTTTGTAATCCTGCTGAATGCCTGTTTGATCTATTTTCTAACCTCCATTGTCATCCTTTTGAATAATTCTGGTGTGTGGTGTATGCTCTTCTGCCCCTCAGTGCCCCCTGGATTAGCTTTGGGGGAGTTAAGTGTTTTGGGAGGCATTTTGTTGCTTTGTCTTCTCACATTTCTTTTGTTTTGTTTATTTTGTTTTGTGCTGAGGTTTGTGGATACTTATAGTCTAAAGACTTTGTTGCTAGTATAGAGCTCTCTTTAGTGGCTTTTCAGTGATGTTCTTTGGGAATGACTAACTATAATCCTCTGCCACAGCCCTAAATCTGATCACCTTGATTAATTTGGTGGTGGGGGTGGGGATGATGCAGTACAGTTATCCCAACAACCAAATTCTCTGGGAATGTACTCTAGTATTGTTAATGTCACAAAGGTAATCTGAGTGTTGGCTTACAGAGAAACAGTGACAATTATGCAATCCTGTTAATATCAAGTGAATCAGCTATAGTAGTCTCGTCCAAGACAAATTGGATGGGTAACATACCATAAAAACCAATTATTTACCACCCTTAATCCTAGAAAACACCTGCATTGAAAGAACCGGGGTACTGACCTACATCTAATATGTACTAACTGGGACAGCTGTATCTCCACTAATGGTAGAAAAGAACTCAATAGTAATTTTACAGAATAAACTATCAAAAGATTAACAAAGCTTTACTGGTGTACTATGAATGATGTAGGTTTTGGGAGTCGGGGAATGCAAGAGAAAAACTTTGAGACCTTAAATTCAGTGATATAAAGAAGAGAGAGAAGTGGTACAAAGGATCTTATTGGTTAATAAAAGGATCTTTATAGATTAAGCTAACAATAAGATAAAAAACCTGATGAGAAATAGTTGATAACAGAAAAAGAGGAAGAACTAAGAGAGTAATATGTAGAGAGTAAAAATAAAAGAGAAAAAATTAAAAGGAGAAAAATTAAAAGGGATTAGAGGAAAAATTAAAGAAAGAAAGAAAGAAGAAAAAGAAGTAAAGAGATAAGAAGCAAGGAAGGACAAAGGAAAATTCCCTAAGCCCCAGTAAACTGCTGAAGAAGAGAGGAGGAAAGAAGAGAAAAAGAGAAAAATGAAAACAAAATAAAATAAAATTAAAAATGATGCACACACTCACAGAAAACAAAAACATAAACAAACAACCTCCCCCCAAAACAGAAAAAAAATACAAAAACCTCCAAACCAAAACCAAATAAAAGAATTTTTTCCCCTGTGATTCTAAACTTACAATTTTCTTCTGTTATCTACAATTTTGGAGCAGTGTCCAAGTCAAGACATGTCCTTACTCATGCTGGTAGATAGAGAAGGCAGTCAGACCCCACATCTGTGCTGGACGCAGGCACCAGCAGGCAGTAGGATTTGGGTGAGGGCACCAATTCTAGGATTTTCAAATCCAGAGAAATTCAGGCTGAGCCTGGCCTCTGGGTGTGGGGTAGGGTGGGCCGTGTTCTTCTGCTCAAACCCCTCAGGGGGTCTCTTGCCAGCCTGACCATGGCTCCCTGACCATGGTTCCCACGGCTGTCCCTCACCCAGACACTGTGGAAATGTGACACTGGAATCCTGAATTCGAGCTGTCCCATGGCTGCTTGCAGTCCTGGGTTCAAACAATCAACCTCTTTCTGGAATGGCACCTGACGAAGCGTTCCCTTCAGGGGTTGTGCTGGGTGTTTGGACGGGAGTCACAGAATAGCTATTGCTGCTCAGGTCATCTGCTGGTCTGTTCCACGGCTGTGTTTTTCCCTAAAGCCCTCTGGAGTTTTGGTCTTCCTTTCTCATGAGCCGCCAGCTGGGAGCCAGGGGAAAGTGCAAATTGTCTCTTTCCTTTCCCGCGTGTGTTCTTTCTACCCAGTTTCTCTGTAGGTTTTAATTTTCCTGTCAGATCCTTCCTGGTTCCCAGGGATCTACTCCCCTCACCTTTTTTCTTCCCCGAGTTGTTACTTGCCAGTGTTTGGATCGAATCTCAGAGAGGCGGAGTTGTTCATCATTTCACCATTTTCCTGGAAATCAAAGGTTCATTGAGCACTTCGTAAATTACAGAAGTCCATATATATTTATGGTATACTTCCTTGTCGGTTAATTTTTATTTTATTTTCCTTTTTTTTTGTGGTGCCGGGGATCGAACTCAGGGCCTTGTGCTTGCAAGGCAAGCACTCAAATCACTGAGCTAAATCCCCAGCCCCCCACGCTTATTCTTTGTGATAGCCTCTGGCTGTGTAGTTCAGGCTGGCCTCAAACTCATGGTGACCCTCCTGCCTCAGCCTCCTGAGTGCTGGACTCACAAGAGTACGCCAGCACTCCAGACCTCATTTGGTTAATTTTTTAAAAAAAGCTATTTAAATTAAAAAAATTTCAAATAGGTAATACATTTATAAAATTCAAAATTTATCCTGCTTGGGATTCATTAGACTTTTCAAATTTGTGATTGGTGTTTTTTTTTTACCATTTTGGAAAATTCTCAGATATTATCTCTTTAAATAACACTTAATACTCATTCTTTTTTACTTCTGGAACTGTAATGAGAGTCATGTTATATTTTCAACCTATCTTTTGTGTCTTTTATATTTTATGTCTCTGTTCCTCTGTGTTTCCTTCTAGACAAATTTTTCTGGCTTATTCCCCATTTCAATATTTTTTTTTCCCAGCTATGGTAATATGCTGTTAAAACTATCCATTTAGTTTTTAATTATAATTATTATAGTTGTCATTTTTGATGTCCTGTTTGATTCTTTTAAGAAATCTGCATGGTCATTCTTCAGTTTCTTTTTATCTGGATGTTTTTTCAAGCTTGCCTTTATCTAATAGAGTACCAGTAATAGTTATTTTGCAATCCATCTGATAATTCCAGTATCAGATGTTTTTCAGTTTTTTCTGCTTTCTGTTCCTTGCTCTAGTGTTTTGTCTCTTTAGTGACTGTGAGCTACTCATCATCTTTGAGAAATTGTTTGTGGTCTGGGAATGATGGTGGATTCGTCCACTGGTGATTTAGCATGTTTCAGCTGTGTGTTTGGGAACACAACCAGTTGTTGACTTTTTCTTGGGCCATCCAGTTTGTGTGCATTTGAGCTGGCTTGTCATCATTATAGCCTAGCAGGGACTTCTTCCTGAGTACCTTTCCTTGCAGTTCTTTGGGGGCAAAAGTTGTGGGGTTTGTCTTTGATTCACCCTTTTGATCTGAGTACCCTGTTACATTCTCCAAGCTGCTCTGGGCTTTGTCTCCCCCCACATCTCCTAAGGCCACGGATTGGCCAGGTTTGGCCTAGTGTTCCACTCACATCTGGGTTTGCACCTTTATTAAGATTTTGGTCTAATAATTTCTTACTAACATTCCTTTAATGCTTTTAAGATTTTATTAATATTTTATCTGATTGTTCGAGTTATCTAGCCTGCTGTGTTACTGGAACTAAAAGTTCTGGTACAAAATTTAACAGGTACAAAGATGTATGGTAACATCTCTGTGTTATCCCTGGCTTCCTTTCAATAGGTGCTAAAAGCTCACTTGATAAATTCAGAATTTATTTATATACCCATGTACACACACACACACACACATATATTCATATATTTGTATACACATATACTTAGAAAACTGGAAATAGAAAAAGAAAGCCTAAAAACTTGATAATGATTTAACTTTGCACTGTAGTAGTTAAAAATTTGGGGGCATTCTTATTAAAGGTAAGAGCAAGTCTAAAAGACCTCTGTCATTACTTCTACTCAACAGTACACCAGCAGCCCTAGGAAACACAATAAGATAAGGAAAAGATATAAGACATTAGAGAGGAAGATAAGATCTTTTTTTTATTTGCAAAGGATATAGTTTCCTACAGAGAATCTAGGACAAATAAGAATGCATTGTGTTAACTAGATAAAATGGCATTCCTATATTGGCAAAAAATGAATGGAAAATATGTAACTCATAATAGCAATAAAACTATAAGTTATCTTTGAATACATCTAAAAATATTTATAATAATTTGTGAAGGAAATAGAATGTTCCTGAATGACATTAAAGAAGTTCTGAATAAGTAGAAATATTTACTATTTCATTAAAGAGAAGATTTAATATTATAAAGACATCCATTTCTCTAAATTAATGTATAAATTCGGTGCTTTTTATGGAACTTGTCAGACTGATTCTAAGGTTCATGAGACACAACAAAAGTTAGGCTAATTTTGAAGAATTGGTAGGACTTGTAGTACTAGATGCCAATGCTTATTTTTAAACCTAAAATAACTAAAATAATATATTCTTGTGAAGATACACAAATGCATGCATGGAACAAAACAGAAAATAAAAAATTGAAAAAATATATGTAGAAATACATAGATATAGATATACTGAATGGGACAGGACAAACTGTTCAAGGCACTGTCATTGGAACAGCTGCTTATCCACACTGATAAGAAAATTCTTGCACCGTACAATAAAGTTTTTAATTCTAGAGGGACTAAAGACCTAATATGAAAAGCGAAACTTTTAACATGTTAGAATATTTTAGCAGAAAATATAGGAGGTATATTTTTGGTTCAAGTGTAGGGAAGGATTTGATAAGTAAGACAGTAAAAAATATACCATAAAACAGCCAAGGATGGTGGCACATGCCTGTGATCCCAGCACTTGGGAGGCTGAGACGGGGGATTGCTGCGAGTTCAAGGCCAGCCTAGGCTACTTAATGACTCCACAGCCAGTCTGAACTACATAGTGAAACTTGTCTCAAAAAACAAACAAAAAAGGGGGTTGGGGATTTAGCTCAGTGGTAGAGCGCTTGCCTAACAAGCACAAGGCCCTGAGTTTGATCCCCAGCAGCCCCCCCAAAATAAAACAAGTACTGATAAAAGCCTCTGTTGATTAGAAGATACTGTAGTCAAAGTTGAAAGAAAAATTATAGAACAGAAGAACATATTTATAATCACAAATAACATGCCAATAGTATATTATAATATAGTATTAGATTTTTATACTGAATCAATAAGTAGTTCTACAAATATGAAAGGACAAAGCAAACAATTTGATAGCAAAATAGGTAAAAAGCATGAATAAAGTATTTGTAGAAGTGGCTGGTGGCCATTCCACTGCGCAGTGTAGCTTTAAAGGAAATTTACATACACAAGAAATTTTACCATAGCAGGTATAAACCATACGCATTAATGGCAAAAAGTAAACAAATGCTATAAAAAAAGAAGCATGTAAAAGTGTGTTATATTTATCAGTTGAAATATTGTATACCTGTCAAAATAAATGAACTAGAGCTGCATGCTATGACAATTATAAGTATAAAAAAATCTTTTGAGTCCAAAAGACAAGTTGCAGAACACATTATGCTGCAATTTATAGAGAGGTTGAAAAATACTATATAGCAATGAATATTATTTACGAGTTCTTCATATACATTAATGGTAAAAATATATCCATGGTAATGATAAACCATTAATTTAGGATAGTGGTTGTACCTGAGTTTGAAGCAAGGGGAATGGAATCTGGGAGAGGTATACAGGGGCTTTGGCGATACAGTATTGAGACATTTCCATCTGCTCTGATTAAATAAATTTAGCAAAATATTAATATTGGGGAAAATTGATGGTGAATACACAGATGTTCAACATTTACAATGTTAAACATATATATTAAATAAGTACAAATATAAATTAAACATACACTTTTTTGACATAGTTCAGAAGAAATCATAGAATAAAATCCTATAATCAAGATGATTCAGGATAGGAAATGTTACTATAATTTATCACATTAGTAAAGTGAATTAGTAAATTAAAGATGAAATCCTTAAGAATATAATGAGTAAGAAATAGGTAAAGAAATATATAAAGAACACCCACAAAACTAATTAAGGATATCACACAATGTCCAAACAAATCGAGAAACTACCATGTACTAAGATAGGACAATGACATTGTGAAAGTGTTGATTCTCTTCAAGGTAATATAAAAATTTAATGCAATTCCATTTGTAACTTCAAGATTTTGAATGTTTCAAATGTGTGAAGGAAAGGGGAAGCAAGACAATTGGCTATCCATTAGGAAAAGAACACAGTTGGTCTATTTTACTCAATTTCTAAAAATTTATAAAATTTCTAAAAATAGATGAAAGTTCTAAATATTAAAAATGAAATTATAAAACTATTGGAAGAACATATAGAAGAATACTTTTTTTGTGTGTGTGGTACTGAGGATTGAACCCAGGGCTTATGCATTGAATTGCATTCTTAGCCCTTTTTATTTTGATACAGAGTATTACTTCTGATTTGCCCAGGCTGGTCTCAAACTTTTAATCCTCCTGCATCAGCCTCTCGAACAATTGGGATTGCAGGAATGCACCATCATGTGCAGCTGTGGAAGAATAATTTGAAACTGCTAGAGTAAGCGTCACCTTTCTGAGCAATTTAGAATCTACAAACCATATAAATAAATGATTGACAGATTTAATCGTTCAAATATAAAAAATTTCAGAATGGTAAAAGACATTAAAACAAAATAAAAAAAACCCAACAGGGTGGAAGAAAATAACCACTGCAAATAAATGATTCCTATCCATCTTAATCAGTGAACTTGGGTACATCACTAACATTTATCAGGTGAGGTTTTTTTTTTTTTTTTTTGAGACAGGGTCTCACTGTGTAGCCCAGTCTGGCTTCAAACTCACAGCAAGTCTCCTGCCTCAGCCTCCTGAGTGCTGGGATCACAGGTGTGTGCTACCTACCATGCCTGGCTATCAGGCAGTTTTTTACATTCCTGGCACTGTTCTAAATGCTTTTTAATTTTAAGCCACCAAAAAACTCCCACATCAAACCAGCAAGGTAGGAGATATTGCTATTGTCATAGGTGAGGACACTGAAGTGCCGGGAGGTGAAGTAACTTCTCCGAACTCATGTACTACTACGTGGAAGAGGTGGGATTTGAAACCAGACTGGCTGGTTTCAGCATTTGTTCCCTTAGCTATCTTCCTGCTTATAAAGCCATTGAAAAAACAGATTAACCTCAATTGAAAAAATAGGCCAAAAGGAGAAGGGTAGAAAATTCATAGAAGAATAATTATGGAGGGAGGTCTATAAATGTGTGACAGGGTGCTGAACTTCACTAGTCTTCAAATAAATGCAAATTAAAACAACATGAAATGTCATCTTTGCCCCCAGATTGGTAAAAAAAAAAAAAAAAAAGAAAGAAAGATTCAAAGAGATAGATAAAATGAAAAAATTCCAGAATTATAACAATTAAGGATTTGTGGATACTGACATTTTTATATGTTGGTAAGAAATAAATTGCTGACATTATAGGAAGGCAATTATATGGTACTAATCAAAATTACAAATTTACATACCCATTACTATAATCACAGACATATACTAATAAAATTATAAATGATGAAAATGTCTAACCATTTCAATTTGAGTGAAATATTAAAAATGTAATAATGGAGTTCCTTACAAATTTTTACTTAACAACTGAAAAGGATATGCTATGTAACTGTTAATTAAATTCCTTAAAACTTTCATTGATGGGGATCCCCCTGTAGTTACTACTTTATTAAGCTAAATAAAAAATTACATTGGTACTTGAAAAAAGTTTCACATACCTTTCTTTAGATTAGCAATGTACCTTTTAGAATTTAATTAACTAATTCCTGGCAATATACACACAGGCATAACGTGGAGATAAAATAAAATGTGACAAATTTTAGAAATAATGGGGCAGACCTATATTTTCTGGTAGGAGACAGTGCCCAAAGCAGAGAAGTGGGTGGTTATATTTGGATTAAAAATAATCTGTATCCAGAGCAAGTCTCTGTGCACATGTGGGTGCCTGGTGCTTGGCTCGTGGTCTTTGAGGTCACTTTTTAGAATGCCCCTGACTGTGTGAGTTTCGCCTCCACTCTCTGGGGCCTCGTGTACACAGGCCTCCGTTGGACATAAGGTTCCTTTCTTCCACTCAGCTTAGGCCGCTTCCTGCCTGCTGGACTGTCTTTGACGCTACCACTATGTGCTCAACTTTGCCCTAGTTTCCATAGCTGATGTCAGTTTGCTCATCTATATATATTTTTATATCTTTGGTCATTTCAAAGATTTTATGAGAGAAGAGTTGCTGGGAATGCATGGCCGAGTCTCCCCACCACCTGTAATAACTTTAATATCTTATTTTACACAATTTATTTTTCATTTTATCCAATTACTTAGGGATATTTTGAGAGTTCTAAAGCTAAACATTTGGAAGAGGACATATTTGAAAACTTCACTAGAACCCATTAAAGAGTGAAATTTTGATAGAACTGATAAAATACAGTAAAATTAGTGAAAATGTGTTTAAAGGAACATAGTTTAATTTGCGTAGTTGGAATGGGCTTTATCTGTACCCTTAAGACTCTGTGATGACTTTAATTGAATAGAGATGTTTTATTGTCCCTGAGGGGACAATCTTGTACTAGAGAAACAAAAGGATCAGACTGTGATACTAGTGAGTAAAATAGGTCTGCTTATTACAGAGCATATGACAGACAGTGATTATCATTCAATAATGCCAATAGGAAGTGAGGAGGTGGAAATGGTCCCGATAAAGACCAGTGATCATTACTTACTAATGGTAGCATATCTATCAGCTTTGCAAATATTAGCAACATTAAAACTCATGACTGGCTAAGCATATGGAAAGCCTTGAATTTTTAAACAGCAATCACATACACTAGTCCCTTCTTTTCCATGGTTTCACTTTCCAAGGTTTCAATTACATGTGGTCATGTTCGGACAATATTAATAGGAAAATTCCAGAAATAAAAACTTAATAGGTTGTGTCACAGTGTTCTGAATGGTATAATGAATTTTCTCTTCTTTTCCATGGTTTCACTTTCCAAGGTTTCAATTACATGTGGTCATGTTCGGACAATATTAATAGGAAAATTCCAGAAATAAAAACTTAATAGGTTGTAAGTGTCACAATGTTCTGAATGGTATAATGAATTTTCTCCCTGTCCTCCTCTGTCCCACCCAGGATGTTCATGGGCCTTTTGTCTAGCATGTCTGTAGTGTATATGCTACCCACCTGTTAGTTACTTAGTAGCTATCTTGGTTATCAGATCGACTGTCACAGTATTATGTTGCTTGTGTTCATGTAACCCCTATTTTACTTAATGCACCAAAGTACAAGGTTACTGAGAGGAAGCACCAGGGCATAAAACATTGAAGGAAGATTGAGTCTGGTACTATATGTGCACATCTGGGTTTCAGTACTGACCATCTTCAGACATTCACTGAGGGTCTTGCATTGTATCCCTGGATGACAAGGAGGGGTGTCTACTGTGTATGTATACTTATCAGTTTATAATATGCTTTCACATATATTTTCTCATAAGATCCTGCCAGTAGGGGCCTGGTGTGGGGGCACATGCCTGTAATTCCAGCACTTGGGAGACTGAGGCAGGAGGATCACTGTGAGTTTGAAACCAGCCTAAACTATATAGTGGGTTTGAGCCTGGCCTGAACTATTATTGCTGTAGTGCAGATGAGGAAGCTATAAGTAAAAGTGGTTAAATAATGTAAGTAAAGTCATACTTTCAGTGAGCAGAAATTCTCATGTGTAAAATCTTTTAGACCAGATCAGTTTTTAAAAATGTGACATTCAACAGCTGTAGGGATGAATTAATACATGGGGAATATATTTGAACACTGGTATTTTTTTTCACATAAGAACTAAACTAGTGTAATTTGAACTTTCATAATATTTCCAATAAAGATTAAATCACAATTGAAAACACTGAAGCACTCTGAAATTGGCCTTGAAATCTGCAATTCCTAGAAAAGCTGGGAGATCTACCAAACTTGTTTTCCTCAGTTTAAGGGAACCAGTAAAAGAAAAAGAGAGGGGAGAGAGAGAGACAGAGAGAGAGAGAGAGAGACAGAGAGAGACAGAGAGAGAGACAGAGAGACAGAGAGACAGAGAGAGAGACAGAGAGACAGAGAGATATGAGTTTTATAGGCTCATTCAGTGTGTTGTCCACTTGTTCTCTTTTCCATTATTTGTTTTGTCAATTTTCCTGAGAACCTGTGGCGGACTTAATGTGGTCAGTTTGAGCCAGAACGCCCAGCTGGACTGAGTTGGTGTGATGCTGGGCATAGAGGATCCACCTGAGGGTTGTTGCTGATGCAACATAAGACAGAGTGGGGGAGCTGTAGCTAGTTGGCAGGCTGTTTCTCAGGAGAAGCTCTGCTGCGGCTGGTTCTTCCGAAAGGAACTCGGCTGTTCTCGTCGAGGAAGGAGCTCAGGGCCTTGCTGTCGTTGAGGATGGCTGCTGTTGCTTCAGAGGAGCTCTGGTTGTCATCTCTGCTGCAAGCATCGTATCCTGATTCCAGTGAGGATTTCTTCAGCCATCATGTGCAGACACGGACATGCATGGGACAGTGTTGTGGGCTCCCAGCCATCGATTGGATCTTTTGGGTCTCCAGTGCCTAGATGGACATTCGGCACTTCCTGCATTTGGCTTGTGGGTGAATATTGTAATCTATAAATGTTCTCTATTAAATCTGCTCTCTTACAACCATTGGTTCTAGAAAATCTAAGAAAGACAGAACCTATGTTTGTAGATGAATACAAGTAAACCAAGGAGAGTGAAGTCACTTGCTGGATACTCATGCATATAATACTTCACAAAGCATCTGGGGTGATAGAAGAAAAGAAAATGACATGGTCACATTTCTTGAGAAACTTAGAATGTAAATAGGAAGAAAAAAAGCCAATGAGAACAAACACAAAACTGTAACTGGAGAAGTGTGAAATAACGCAGAACATGTTAAAGGATCACTAATAGAATTCAGAGAAAATAGTCAAAGTAGAACTGGGCTGGTCTTAAAAATTATCTTCAGCTGGCAAATGGTGAACCGAAATTTGAAACCCACTTCAGTTTAGGATTCAGGGAGATGGGCTGGATGGATCTCTTTGGTACAGCAGGAAAATGGGGGCTAGGGCAGGCTTGTTGAGTACAAAGGAATTGCCAGTGGAGATAAACATATGTCTTAGACATCTGGGAAATGGTATAAAGAAGTGAATCTGGAAAGAAATTCAACAGTATGATCTGTGACTCCAATTTTTAAAAAAATGCGTTATCTTTAAAAATGTTCAGGAAGGCATGTTGTTTGTGAAGAATTGTATATTTTTCTTCATTGGAACAGCTTGAATCTTTTTTGTATTGATAATCAGTAGCAAAAGCTTAAATACGTGGCAAAATATGTATTTATTATATATGTAGCAAATCAGTGCAAAATATGAATGTTTCATTTCTCCAAGTTGATGTATAGTTGAAATAACATTGACACTTCTTTGACTATATATATTTTGACTGTATATACATGAGTCAAATATGCACATACATGAGGCATCTGAGCTGCTTTTAAATTTTGCATTTTTAGTTGGCACATAATAATTGTACCTATTTATTGGGTCCAGAATGTAATGCATGCTTGACTTGGAGTCAGCAGCCTTGATTTCAAATATTGGCTCTACATACTTCTATAACTTTGTGTAAATTGCCAGTGTTTTCAAGCATAGTGTTTCACAGTTCCGTGAAGATCACATAAGATCATGTATGTGAGAGCCTGGGTGTTGCTCAGTAGTATAGGGCATGTTTAACATGTGTAATGCTCTGGATGCCCAGCACCTAAAAAAACAAAACATGTGAAATTACCTGCATATGGTAGGCAGTCAGTGTTTTTTCCCTATGGAATGAAGTGTCTTTATGGGAAGGTTGTAAGGATTGAGTGGGGACATGGCTGAAGATGGGACATGTTTGGTTCATCTCTTAAGTAAAGGGTGAAGCATGTCTGCACACCCTTTTCATGGACACTTTCAGTGGGGTTCGTACCTCTAAACATCACCTAGTTTTCTGGAGTCAGGTCTGAAACCGTAGGCCAAGTCATAATCAGTCATAAGGACTGATCTTTTACTGCACGGAGAAAACGCTTATGAAAATACTCCCCCCAACTTAATGTACTGTACAAAAATTTAAAAATCCAAAATGAGAAGAGAATTTGTAATTACATTGTGTATATTTTTTAGTGTATTTTCTTCCAGTCTTTTTTGGTGTAATATATACCTAAATTGCAATCAATAGTACATATCTTTTAAAACATGATTTTAAAATATTAATGCTATACAGGAAGCATATTCTAATATCATTAAACATGAGAAATATTTGAAAACTTGATTTTTGAATGGCTGATATGTCCTATACTATAGCCCTACCAATAACTCACCTAATGATCTTCCTATTTTTGAGGTGGTTTTGAGTATTCGCTAAAGTACATATCACTATAGTAATCACCTATGTACATAAATCTCTGGTGATTTCTTTATTTCATTTTTTTTTTAGGGGAACAAAGATTTATTTAGCTCACAATTTGTAGAGGTTTCAGTCCACAATCAGCTGTGCCCAATGCAGGGTGGTGTGGCAGACAGGCAGAAGGCAGCAAGGTAGGCAAGGGGAGCAAAAGAGTCCGAAGCCTGATGATTTCTTTAAAATAGATTTTTAGAAATGGAATTATTGGATAAAAGAGTATAAACATCTCTAAGTCTGATACTAAAAATGATCTTATGAAAAGGTTATGCCAATTTTATAATCCTGTTAGCACTATATGAAAGTCAGCATTTCCCATTATCCTCAGAACAAAACATTTCTATGAAGACTTCCCTAACAAGCGATTGCCACATCAGCTGGGCTGATTAATGTCTCGAAACCTTTGCTAATGAACCTTTGTGAACATTTGGTGCTATCATACCTAAGGCTTTCCTTTTCTTGTTTATCTTCATTATAATGTACATATTTATTTTTGAGATGTTTTCTAAAAAAAAGCAAACTAGTAAACATGCTGATAAAATTAAAATTGAGATAGAATTTCTTAGATGAAATTGCAACAGGCTAACAATTTCAGACTTGTGGGAAGACTGGATGGATGGTTGCCTGGGAAATACTTCATGAGTCATTGTTTTTAAAACTGCCAGAGCCAGGAAGAAGGGACTGATTAGTGAGATGGGCTATCATATTTCTACTTCATGAATTTCTAGAAACAGCAGAATGTTATGCATGTGTTAAATGAATCAAAAATAATAAATGATGATAAAACCAGGAGATGAGTTGTTTTAGGCAAATTTGGCCCCCTGACCTAGTCACGAACCACTATGAATTAGGATGAGCTGTCTTTATGCATTTATATTTATCTGTATATTTGCTGTCTCTTTTGCTGGCCAGTAGAGTTCCAGAGAATGAAGGTTTTCATCTTTGTTTTACAGCCAAAACTTGAGTACAGTGCTGGTAATAAAATAATGTGGATGAATAATTACTTGATGGCTTGCTGGAAAAAGGACTTTTTGAATATAATAGCAATGGAAGAAATCTCAAAAGAAGTTATTGAAAGATTTGAATGTATAAAAATAAAAAGTTCCTCAACATTATCTTCCTTTTCCACAAACATCCGAGTTCCTAAATAAACTTAAAAAACAAACCAAGAGGGGAACATATTTTCAGTAAGTTTGACAGAAAGATTTAATAACTTTCAAATATAAAGAACCCATAAATAAGAAAACTATCAAGAGCCCAATAGTTAAGTGGGCAAAAATCATGAATCACCAAAGAGAAAGTAGGGATGAATAATATATATGAAAAATATCAAGTTCACTTTTACTTTTTTTTTTTGGGGTGGTGCTGGGGATTGAACTCAGCTTGGGAAGTGCTCTACGACTACACCCCTGACCCCCAACTTCACTTTTAATCAAAGAAGTGCAGAATAAAACAATCAAATATCATTTTTTGATCATTAGATGAAAAAAGTTCTTTTTCTTTTTTTTTTAAGTGATAATAAACCTGGTGAAGGCAGAGTGAAAGGGAGTATAATGGTACCACTTTTTTGGAAAGCAATTTGTGAATATGTATTAAAATCCTTAAAGATGGCTTATACTCTTTAACACAGGGGTTCCACTTTTAGAAATTTATCTAATGCAAGCAATTTGAAATGCAAGTAAAGGTGTTCTACATAATGATTTTTATCTTAAAAAATAATAGAAAAGTTTAAAAATCTAATAGTAAGAGATGATTCAATAAATTGTGATATAGTCAGAAAACAGATTGTATGTTCTTTTAACATTATATTAATGGAATTAGAAAAATAATTTGGTAATATACATATGGTGTACAGTGATACCTGAGTTCACAAATTTAATTTGTTTCACAATGCTGGAAAAGATGGCTATGTTCATGTTTGTGCAGGAAAGATGGCCATGGTTGTGTTTGTCACCTGATACAGAGTTCTCAAACAAAAACAAAATTTTACCAAATGCTTCTGTTTGTGAACAAAATTGTTTGCATACAAAAATATTCATGAACTGAGCTACCATTGTAATTTGAAATGAAGTGGTATTTATAAAATAGACTTTTATGCATACATACACATATACAGAAAAATTGACTAAAAGGTAATACAAAATTTATTAGCAAGGGCTACTTCTGTATAGTAATTTCACCATACTGCAATGCATTTTTTCATTTTTAACAGTGATAATTTACTGCAAATATGACTTGAAACCAATAGTATGTTTATACCTAAAAGAAACTTTGTTAAAGAGAAGCAAGAAATAGGTAATAGGGCGAAGGAAGCCTCCTTTTGGGTGGTACTGGGGATTGAACACAGTGCCTTTGTGCCGAGCTAGAGCCCTGGCCTTCTTTATTTTTAAATTTCGAGATAGGGTCTTGCTAAGTTGCTTAGCTACCTAGGCTGGGCTTGACCTTGCAATCCACCTGCCCCAGCCTCCCACACCTGTCTAGAAGAAGGTTCTTAAGTGAAAGGCATTTAAAAACTATTCTGTGGGATACGAATTACCAAAATTGAACCAAGAAGACATAAAATTGCTGAATAATCCAAGAACAAGCAATGGAATTGAGGCAGTAATAAAAAAAAAAAACCCTACCAACTAAGAAAAGCCCAGGACCTGATAGGTTTATTGGTGAAATCTGCAAAACTTTCAGGGTGGTTATAACACCAACACTCCTGAAACTCTTTAAAGAAATTGAAAGGAAAAAAGTGCTTTCAATAGAGCCCAGGGTCACTCTGATTCCAAAACCAGACAAGGACCCAACTAAAAAAAAACTCCAGGCCAATCTCCTTAATGAACATAGATGTAAAAATCCTTAATAAGATATTGGCAAATAGAATGCAACAAACCATCAACAAGATCATATATCATGACCAACCAGGTTTTATCCCAGGGATGCAAGATGGTTCAACATATGCAATTCAATAAATGTAATATACCATATAAACCAGAAGCAAGGACAAAAATCACATGATCATATCAATAGATTCAGAAAAAGCTTTTGATAAAAATCCAACATCCATTCATGATTAAAAACCCTGAAGAAAATAAGTATAAAAGGACCTTACCTCAATCTGATAAAAGCCATTTACGACAAACCAAAGGCCAACATCATATTAAATGGAGAGAAGCTGGAAGGTTTCCCTCTAAAATTAGGAACAAGACAGGGGTCTCCACTATTACCTCTCCTGTTCAGTATGCTACAGGAAACATTAGCCACAGCAACTGGGTAAGAGAAAGGCATACAAAGGATTTGTATAGGGAAGGAAGAAATCAAATTATCACTATCTGCCGATGACATGATTCTTCATAATGAAGACCCAAAAAGTTCTACTGAGAGACTTCTAGAATTAATAACCAAATTCAGTCAACACACAAAAATTAAAAATGCTCCTGTACACCAATGAGGAACATACCAAGAAAGAAATTAGGGAAACGATACCATTTACAATAACATCTAAAAATTAAATACTGAGGAATTTACCTAACCAAGGACATGAAAGAAGTTTACAATGGAAACTACAGAACTCTGAAAAAGGAGATCAAAGAGGGTATCAGAAAATGGAAAGATATCCCCTGTTTCTGGATAGGCAGAAGCAATATTGCCAAAATGGCCGTACAACCAAAACTGATACACAGATTAACAAAATTTCAGTCAAAATACCAATAGCACTCCTCAGAGAACTAGGAAAAAAATGTCTAAAATACATTTGGAACCGGAAGAGACCTAGAGTAGGAAAAGCAGTCCTGGGTAATAAAAGCAAAGCAGTAGGTGTCACAATCCTAAATTTCAAGTTATAGTACAAAGGTACAGTGAGAAAAACAGCATGGTACTGGCACAAAAACGGATGTGTGGATCAGTGAAACAGAATAGAGGACACAGAACCCTAGACATTCAGCCATCCGATCTCTGACAAAGAGGTCAAAAACATATGCACAAAACAAAATACTCTCGTGCCATTTCCCCTCCAAAACCGGCACCTCGTTCTTATTCCTCTAATCAGTAATTGGCACTGATGATTCAAGGCAGAAATCTGAAAATCCCCATTTCTACTGATTAGTAAAGTCTCATACTTCAACCCCCTAAACATTTCTTGAATCAATTGTCTCTTCATCTCTTCTTTATCTTCTCGTATTGCTACAGTAATTTCCTGTCTCTCTAGGCTCATTTATTTGCTCACATCTCCAATTCATTCACTGCACTGCTACCAGGCCAATCCTCCAAAAATTCAATTAGGGATTTTTTTTAATAACACTGTTTAAAAGACTCTGATTGTCTTTAAGATAAAATCCAAATTCCTCTGGAAGATATGCAAGGCACTTTTTGAAATAGTTCTTCTACATTTTCAACTTTTATCTTTTCACAATATTTGCTTTTCCTTTCTCCTTCTTTCCTCCCTCCCTCCCTTCCTTCCTCCCTTCTTCCCTCCCTCCTCCTCCTTCCTTCCTTCCTTCCTTCCTT